>JAMYHX010000635.1:0-20234 GCA_025529335.1 Rhizopus sp. PT2906
GGGAGTTCTTTGACAATCTTTTACGAATTCTTCGTGTCTTCGAAGAAAAGTGCAAGCAGAACAATTCCCGCACTACAATAAGAGGTAAATTTCCATTCTAGTTCTAATATTTTGTCGCTATGAAGCTTCATCTTATTGTGTTGTACTCATTAGTCTTCCACTTATCTCAGTACAGCTTTACTGACAACATTGGATCATAAATGTTTCAATGCAAAGACTATAAAGCTATTCATCATTTGTAAGTCAGTATTATTCCTTATGATATTATTCATTGTCAGATCTGAAGTAAATCTTGCCCACATGAGTGATGCTGTTCAAGCTTTATTGTATATTATATAATGTCTTATTTTGTAACACTAGACAAACCGCACCTACACTCAACACTATGTATAGTACTGAAGCATAAGAAAAGTATGTGTCGATGAGTCTGTATTAATCTCTTCATTATTTTAAGAGTTCACCATTAAAAATAGCAACACTTTATAAGAAAACAGGATTATTGAATGTATTTATCACGACCAATGAGAATTGGACAAGACGCGTCTATAAGAGTAACGCATTATGTGGTCAGTCTTTTCTTTTGCTTTTCTTTCTTCAAACTGTGACATGAATTATTTGCGAAGTAAGCAACACAATGTTGACGCAAAAGCTACCAGTGGATAGAATTGAAAACACAATAATGGAGCAGGAATTAATAACTCGGTTTGTAGAACCGGTGTTGGCACCATTATTTGAAGATACTGCAAACGACATTTTTTTAGGTGGACTTCCACCACGAACGAAGAATGCCGGATAGCATCAGTAAATATTGCACGAAATCGACCTGATGCGTGCATTACCATAATACCTTATATATTAAGGCCACAACGCCGATTCATGGCATCTATAGTTTATAACTGATATAATTCACTGAATGTAATTGATTGACAACATTATTGTTTATTTTTAAAGATTAATTTCCCCTTTTGCCACGAATCTCTTTCTTTTCTCTGTTCATAAATGACCACAAAAGGTCTTATTCTGCCTACTTGTATTCTTATGTCTTAGAGGTAAAATCATTTGTTCATCGGTAATATTACAATACCCACAATAATGAGCCCGCCACGGCCGGTGATATTCTGATGTCTCCACATCTACAGTGCAATCGGTCAGCAACGATGATAGTATCTCACAATCAGCGTATTTCTCGCCCGATACACTATCAAACGAAGGTCGCTATATGATTAATGATTTCGGTGTTTCCCAAGCCTTTTATCAATTCCAAATATCCATCAGCACTGCGACAAGCAATTTATACATGGAATCGCATGCGTATCACATCTTGTAAAATATAAAAGAGTCGTCTAAACAATATCTGATTCCTTTTTTTCTTAGAACCATGTCCTACGTATTATTGATTAAACCTTATCGCATGTATTCTCACCTGGTCAGCATTTTAGATCCGAAAATATCAGCAGGTTGCAAAACCATGTTTGCCGTGAGTTCGGCTTTGCACAGTATGGAGAAGAATTTGATATCCATTTAATGCTGGAACTCAAGGATATTGTGAAGAAAGTCCATTTTCAGCAAATGACACGATTAGCCGCCCAAGTGGATCTTTTGCAAAAAGCAAACGCGGCTTCATCATTGAATTTAAGAATTATTTCTTCCTTTGCCGGACTGTAAGTATTTTTCTGTTCTTTTCCTAAAAAATAAAAAAAGCTCCATAATGCTTCGGGGGAAACAGCATCGCCATGTTGCCGAAAGAAGAGAACACCTCCGTCATCAAGGAACAAGAGCTATGCACTCACTACTCGGACCCTGCCCTCACTCCCTCATTCGACGACCCCGACAACGATATTTTCTTCCGTTGGACTGGAACAATGAGTGATGATTCACAAGCAGTGCCAAAAAGATCGATTTCTTTGGAGCAACCTGATGTCATGGTTTCTTGGGCTGAAGGTGCACAGATTGGCAAAACCATTGGCTTTGCAGAAATGAAAGCTGCTGCTAACGGCGACAATAACTATTTGATTACAAAGGATTTCATCCCTCTGAGTGGATTTTCGAAAAGCGCAATTGATCAACGTAATGTCAACGCCTGCCTATCGATCCAGTATGTCAACCATACGGCAACCTTCTGTCTGACGAAATTGATGGCGGATGGACTTTATTTCATAATGGAACCGGCTATGATCACTTCGCCATCATTGATTGCAAATTTGCAACAATATTTGATTCAATTTGACGATGTATTGAAGATATTGCTCATCTTTGACAAATATTGCAAATCTGGACGATATGAAGAGTTTCAAGTGTTTGACGATAGGAAATAATCGAGTGCGAGAACCTCTGAAATCAATCAAATTTTGTTGTCTCTCCGTGGCCGAAAATGCTAATATGTTACATGCCATAATTATAAGTAATGGTTCACTTCAATAAATCATTGGTACGAATATTATCTCTTTTTATTCATGTTTCCTTTTCTAGCATTTGAGGATGAATATTGGTGAATACGGGTAGGCTACATTCTGATTAATGGAAGTTTGCGATATGGAAGCATCAGGAGTATCATCGGACGTGGTAAGTCCATTATTGTGAGTATCATTGATATGTGATTTTAACTGATTCAAATCTCAGAAATGGCACAAACACGAAACGTATGCGTAATGGATATGGACAGATGTGTAATTACCTTCGTGTTGTTGTGAGATATATGTGGACTGCGTGTATATTGATTTGTCACTAAAAGTGCGTGTTTCCCACAAACCAGTTAATCTTGTCAATTTGACACCAATTTTCTTTTTCTCCTTTGTGAATCCATTCTTCCAAATTGTCATGGCTTTGGAAAATAAGACTACGATAAAATGAAATAAAGCTGCTTGTGGTCATTTTATAAGCAGAGAAAAGAAAGAACTTCATGATAAAAAAAAAGAAATTGGTCTTTATATGCAAGAATAAACGTTATCAATCAACTACAACTATAAGCTATGACTGCTGCGAATCCGTGTTATGGGCTCAATGTGATGTATCATGTTAATTAAAAAAAGGGAGGGGAGAGTTTGGCTTATCTTCTTTTATATAAGATTAGAAATATGGCAGAAACACACAGTTATCAATTTCAATGAGTTTTTTCTTATAAACGAGTGATTTAATAAGCAACAGAGCATAATCTTTGTCCGCGTCTGCGGAGAATCTCACTTTAATCTTTATTATACACACATATTGACAAAGAACACAGGCTAATGGACTTAATGATCACACATGACTTGGATTAACTACATACAATTCCCTATGTATCTATTCATGACGTTATGACTATGCTTCTTTTTAAGGTTAAAAACTATTGTCACTTTGACTACAAAAGTATGGCTTTACAAAAGGAAAAAATCACTCAATTGAGACCGAAAGCACTGTAACACAGAGACCAAACACGTTTGACAATGTCCACATGGAAGTTCTGTTTAACAATGTTGCTACCATTTATTTCTTGCCGGACACTGGATTCATATACGTTATCGATATACCTCGAATAGTTTGCCTATACTCACTCTCTATAAAATGAATAAAGCCAAGGTATAAAAAGGTAGAGCAAGCGATATAGAAATTGAAATTGAAAAAGAAAGGGTAATGAAGAAACCCTTTCAAATTATACAACAGTTATACTCTAGAACAACTGTAGTGAACAGGTGTTGCATATAGAATGTATGAAAAGGTGGTGGCGTAGTGTTTATTGAAAAAGGCTGCTTATGAAAAGAAGAGCAACAGAAGTAAGTTCAAGATGAAGCATTCAGAGTATATCATCAACTTTATAGACAGCAGCTCAACAGATCTCGATGATACATTAGAAAGTCCTCTGTTCTGATTTTAAGAGTGTTTATAAAGAAGTCAACTCTTGCAAGACAGATGAAAGAAAGTACTGACCTCTGGGCATGGACCCTTTCTTAACATTCGGCTGTATGACACAAAAAAAAAGCTTATTTGAAAAAGAGAAAAAAGACAGCCGTGCACAAAAGAGGAAAAGAGCCAAAACGTGTGCTATGATCGAAAAATGATTATCCGTCATTCAAGTAGCAAATAGATATGGTAAGGCTATTGAATGACTAGTCATGCTAACAGTCAATGATGCTTTATAATCTTCTTTTTAAACAAACGCATTTATGTAAACATAGACCTTCCTTGGTTTAACCATGTTGTGATTGCACTGCAGACAAGCTCCATGATCAAACAAGTATTTACTAGAGTAATGCTCAAGATGTTGGTAACTTGTTGAAACAGAAGCAAATAAACAAATATCATTTGACAGCTGGCCTAGAAACTTTTTGCCCATGTTTAGTCAAAAGTCCACCAACATTTGTCCCTCTCTTTTTTTTTTTCTCTCTATAAAATTTGGATGGGGATAAATGACAAATCACCTTATGAGATTTTAGGAGTTGGAAGATATTCTACCCAAAAGGAAATCCGAAAACGTTACCTCGAACTATGTAAAATATATCATCCGGATGTATCCAAGCTAAAGGACACCACAGCGAGGTTTAAAGACATCAAATATGCTTATGAAGTACTAACTCACAAGACAATACCAAAGCAACCTCTCATAAGGCATTATCCCCCTTCGACAGCAACGACAACAATTGATACCCATCTATGGACCAGGCGAAGTATCTTGGGTGGCTTTGGCCTCATGGCAGTTGTGATATTTTATTTGTCAATGGATAGGCAAGAGGAGTCTTATTCAAAAATAGAAAATGTCACTACGCATAAATCACCAACACCATGGAAAGAGGCCGGAATGAGTTTTCGTGATTGGAGACAAAAATAGATAATTTTTAGGTTGAACAAAAGAGTATGGAATAAAAATGATTGCCCTTTACTTCTTTTTTTTTTTCTATTTTTTCCCTTTCTTTCTTTTTCTATAGAAACCCCATTTATTATGCCTGCTATCATGGACGTGTTATCCCCTCCTTCAACCCTTCTTAATACCAATGATAATACGTTTAATGACTCAAAGGAACGTTCTTATAAAGAGCTTATCAAACAACTTGCAGCGCAAGTAAATACAAAGCCCTATGGCAATATTCCGCCAATGTCAAATAACAATAAACGTAAAAAGAAAAAGAAAATTCAACAAGAAAGGACAATCAAACGCCGTATGTCCCATGTAGAAGACTGGGTTGTGGTGGACAGTAAAGAATCTATACCAGATGAAGAAGAGCTTAATTCATCAACTGATTTTTCCTTGACTCATGTATTACCACTACATATGCCTCCACCTTCACTAAGCGAGATACAGCAGGATACTCATCTCTTACGTTCGTTGATTACTACACAATCCTATGCGATCTCTTCCTCACCTCCTCAACTATCGAATATAGATCAACAGGTATGGAATGAAACGATTGCAAAGCTAAAGAAATCGCTCGTTGTCTCTTCTCCCACCCCAAAGATATCATCGCGTCATATCATACCCTTACCACCACCGCCAAGAAAGTTAGTAAAAAGAAGAAGATCAGAGGCAACGACACAACCTAGATTCAACCCAGATACCAACGCCTACACCAGAGATACCCGATCAAACCCTGATCACTTGAGAATGATTTCTGCAGAACTAAACATGATACGATCACGTAAATTGCTGAGCCCATTAAAACCAAGAGGATTTTTGCCTAGAAGAAAAGACATATTCATACGTGGTGAACATCGTAAAGTGTCTCCATTAACCTATGAAATAAACTGATTATATTTACTTCTCCGATGTTTTCGCTTTCTTTCTTTCTCTGTTTGCTTACTTTGCGCGCTCTATTTTAATTTTTTTTTTTTCTCTCTTTTCTTTTTTTTAATCTCTCTTTAGGCAAACACCAAAAATACAATAGCAGAGCCTTCTTTTTATATATTTCAGAACAATACATAACGTATATATAAAGTATCATTTTATATATATATATTTATATATAATTTTATTTCCCTTCACACACACACACAAACACACACACATACCTTCTCCCTCTTTCTCTCTTTCTCTCCCATAATCTAAAAGAACCCCAGAATAAAGAAAAAGAAAAAGAGATGCCATCTAAGCGAAACCAATCCAAAAATCAAAATGATCTCAAGACCTTCAAATCACTCTATAAACAGCACTTGTCTTCACTTATTGAGTTATTTCCCGGTTGGAGTCAAGAAGATTTACTTTTTGTCATGGACGAATGTCAAGGTGACTTGGATCTAGCCATCAACCGCATTTCAGAAGGTCACGCCAGTCAGTGGGGTCAAGTCAAGACAAAGAGGACAAAATCAGTACAACAAAAGAAACCATTCTTGAATAATAAAGGAGGTAAGTATATATCAAGATGTCATTTTACTTTTATTCAGTCATCCACTTTTTAGACTCGCGTAGTAGTAAATCAAAAGGAAAATCCTGTAAGTTAGTTGGCAGTAAAAAAAAAAAATAGAGGCTAATATATAGACAACTTTATTAATATTTCTCCTTTTTAAGCTAAATCAAAACATAATAACAACAAGCAAGAAGTAAAACCACAAGCAAATCCAGAGCCACAAAAGCCTTCATGGGCAAGTATTCTGAAAGGACCACCTTCCCCTCCTCCAACAGAACAAAAGACAGTAGAACCAGTAAAAAAGGAAGAAGCAAAGGACGAGCAAACTAGAGTGACCGAGGAAACTAAACAAGAATCAACAGAGGAGGAACAAGAACCAGAAAAGGAAATAGATGAACAGGCAGACACATTAAATGAAATAGAAAAGAAGGAAGCCTTAAATGAAGAAGAAGAACAGCAACAAGAAGAGACAAAGGAGATAGAAGAACCAACAGAAGTAAAAGAGGAACAAGAAGATAGAAAAGAACAAGAATCTCGAGAGGAAAAGATTAGAGTCGTGAAAGAAGAAAAGGCCATACAGGTTCACCGTACGATTCGAAGATTGAACCAGACTGAAGCTGTCGTCTTGCCTACAAATCAATCTGCGCCTATAGCTTCTGTTAATGTCCAATTTGGTAGCCTTACCATCTCTGCTGGTGATGAAAGTATCGAGGTTGACGAAAAGGAAGACGAGAAGACAAGGGAAGTAGAGAGTAAGAATGAAGTAGTGACACAGACTGTCACTGAGCAGGTACAACAGCAAAAAGAGCAACCATCTCAGCCAGAAGTTTCATTACCGCAACAACAGCAATTACAAACACCTCAACCCCAACCACAGCCACAGCCACATCAACAATTACCTTCATTCCAATCTGTAGCGCAACCATCCTCAGTCCAAGCTGCCCAGCATGTGGCTCAACAAGCAAATACACAGCCACCGCTACCTGTCAACCAGCTTCATCCTTTACAACAACAACAACAACAACAACAACAGCAGCAGCAGCAGCAGCAGACACCATTACCTATGGCGGGGCTCGTAGGATTCAATTACCCATTACAACAAACACAGCAACAGCCTGTAGCTGATTCATATATTAATCCATATTATGTACCACATACAGCAGCTGGATATACAGGTGGAGAATATAATACGGTGTATTCTAATGATACACAAAGAATGGTAAAATGGCTATCTTGTGTGTGTATGTGTTTATGACTGATTATCATTTATAGGGATACTATGACCCATACGGTCACTCACCTTCAGTCGGATCTGCTCATCTGTTCAGAGACAAGTATAGCACAGTACCACCCCATCCTCATCACCCTCCAGCTCATCATCCCCCTGTACCACAACAACAGACAATGATGGTAGACAACAGTACTCCTCCACCACCACCACCAACTCAATACGGTGGACATCCATATTACTCTTATTATTACTATCCTAATTATCAACCCCAAAATAACAACTACTATAAATATCCTGTCTATGGCGGTAAAACTTTTGAATATCCTACTTATGAAGAGTATCATGGAATGGCCCACTATGACCATAAATACACTAATGGCAACCACAACAGTAATCCACAGCCTGCAGCAGCACCACCACTTCATCATCCTGTACCAGTGGTATCACACAATGAAATGATGTATAATAAAGATCAACTCAATAATAACAGCAATAGTAATAATAATGCTAATACGCCTAATAATGTACAACAGCCACAACAACAACAACAACCATCTCTACAACCACCACCACCACCACAACAGCAACAACAACAGCAGCAGCAGCAACAAGTACCTCAACAACACCCATCTCAGCCTATAACCAATGGTATCTATTATCCATATAGCCATCAACAAACAAATTATCCTCCGTACATAAGACAACAGCAGCAACCCTATTGGCATCAAGCATAAATTAAGTATAAAATAAATTTTTCTCTGTCTCTTTTCTTTTCCTTTGTTTTCTTTATTCCCGATGTTTGTTATCGAGATATGGGGTCCCTTAGTGGTTGCTCTAATAGCAAACATGACCCAAGCACTTGGAATTTCTTTACAGAGAAAGTCTCACCTTATTGCAGATGTGTCTATACCAGTTTATAAACGACCATTGTGGATCTCTGGTTTCTTGATTTACACCATTTCCAACTTGATAGCATCTACTTGCACCATCGGCTATTTGCCCATTGTGATTCTAGCTCCATTAGGTTCCATTGGACTTGTGTTTAATGTCATCTTTGCCAATTGGATTCTTGGCGACCCATTCACCAAACGAACTGCGATCGGAACCAGTCTTGTGTTTTCAGGAGCCAGTTTGATAGCTGGTTTTGGGGTTGTGCCTGAACCGAACCACAGCCTAGAGGATCTGATACAGCTCTATAAGCGACCTTCATTTATCGTTTATTTTGCCTTACTGGAATCATTTACCTTTTTTGGATTGCTTGCAACTCATATTATGGAACACCTCGTCAAGGTTCAGCCATTACGTTATTCTCCTGATTTAAGAAAATATCTCGGTATAAGGTTACAAGTTTTGTTAGTTGAATAAGGAGCAAGTGTATTAATATAATTGTGTAGTTATGGTGTATTAGGAGCAAATATCAGTAGCCAAGCCATGTTGTTTGCCAAAAGTGGGCTTGAATTGCTTATTTTATCTGTATTTCATCATGACAATCAATTTGTGTACCCGCTCACTTGGGCCATTGTGTTTGCACTTGCATTTACTGCTATTTTACAAGTAGGCAAAAAAAAGAAGCATAAAACAGTAAGATAAACCATCTTTAATAGCTGTATTATTTAAATCGAGGCGTACAACTATGCGACACTATTATTCTTGTCCCTCTCAACTTTTGCTCATTCAATGTCTCGTGTCTGTTCAATGGTCTTGTCTATTACAATCAGTGGGATAGACTGTATTGGTGGCAAATTGTTGCTGTTCTCTTTGGTATCTTTTTCCTAGTCTGTGGTGTGCTCGTGATATCCGTACAGTCACCTATTGCTTTACCAGATTCCCCCAAACTCACATCAAGATCCTTTGCATCAGATGAGTCTCATCCATTCTTAAAGCCAAGTGGTCATTCTTCTTCCTCTTCTTCGCTGGACGAAGCAGGAGCTCATCGATCATATCTTAGAAAAAAGGGTTGGTGGACAAGGATGAAGTCTTTGTGTAAAAAGAACCAACAGGATCAAGCAGATGAAAATACCGGACTACTCGTCCATCCTTAATACCCTTTTGATGTTTTGATTAAAAGCAACTTTTATTCTTTTTTATCTTGATAAGAAACATATTCATTATTATCTTTCTTCTTTTCTTCTTCCTCATCAAAGCATAACCATGACGAAAAACTCTTTAGGCTGTCTGTATCATTTGAATTGCTGTTGTTTCTTTTATCTGACGACATTTGCTCACTTGCTACCAAGATGGCTGCAGCTAATGGTATCAATTCTTTTGATACCCTCTCTTCTTGTGCACTTGAGATATATGGTAATTGTGTCGCATTACTGACATCAGAACGAAGAAAGAAGAAGCTTGCTTTATTTTTATCTTGAAAAGACATGGTGTAAAGAAGAGAGAAAGAGAAAAAGGGGTTAACAATGGTTTATATTTTTTATTTCTATACAATAACAACAAAAAAAAGAAAACAAAGGTTTAACGTCTTGGTCTTGGTTTAACAACAAATGGATTGGGTGTCTTTCTTGTCTTGCCACCCTTTGCCAATACACCCCAAGGTGATCTAGGATCCTTATTACCCTTTGATTTACCTCTACCACCACCATGAGGATGGTCAACCGAGTTCATGGCTGTACCACGGACAGTAGGACGAATACCCATCCATCTTAATCTTCCTGCTTTACCCATCATTTCGTGTTGATGATCTGGATTACTGACAGAACCAATGGTAGCACAAGCGTCGACAGGTACCAAACGAACTTCTCCACTTGACAAACGAACCTGTGCGTATCCCGTCTCTCCTGTTTGAATTAATTGAGCATAGGTGCCTGCTGCTCTTGCCATCACACCAGGGCCATCTCGCTTTAAACCAATGTTGTGAATGATTGTACCAACAGGGACCATCTTGAGGGGCATACAGTTGCCTACATCAATAGCTACCGTACGTGTAATGTCTCCCTCTTGATCCTTCATGGCTCGATATGATGTCACTTGATCGCCTGCTTTCAACCCATGGGGAGCTACGATATAGCTCAATTTTCCAGACTTGTCGTGTCTCAACAAAGCAATCCAGGCTGTACGTCCGGGGTCATATTCTAATCGAACGACTGTCTGTGTGCCAGCCTCTTGACGGTGCCAGTCTAGGATACGAATACGTCGTTTATGACCTCCACCTCGATGACGGATCGTGATACGACCTGTATTGTTACGACCACCCGTGCTTCGTTTGGCGATAGTCAAGGCTCGAACAGCTTTACCCTTGTAGAGATGATCACGGGGTACTCGTTTCAACCAACGCTTACCGGGTGTCGTTGGTTTCTTGGTCTTGAACTGACTAGAAGGAAGAGCAGAAGATTGGATGTTGTCAATCACTGCATTGCCTTGTGTATTGAATCCACTGACAAATGTTGAACCATTGGTAGAATTGAATCGTAGCTGTTGGAATCGACTCACTAAAGAATCAATGCTGATTGCTTTGGCAGGTTGGTATAATCGAGGAACTGTAACAGCAGGAGCCCTTAATGCGGCATGCTGAACAAGGGCTTTACCAAAGCGAAACATTTATAATTAAGGAAAAAAAAAACTTTTTTGCTCAATTCCTGCCCTTTTGTCTCTCTCTCCTTTCTGTCACTCTCTCTGTTTGCCACCCCCCTCCTCATTTTTCAAACTCCATCTTCAACCAAAAAAAAAACCATCAAAAAGCCACGTTTAAATCGTCTTGTCTAGAAAATACATGATTTATTATAAAATTACAATAGCTAAAATACAAAAGGGGAGGAAATGTGCATATGCACATAAAAAAAAACGATATGGTATTTTAATACATAAGCATACCAGCAATGGAAGCAGAGATAAAGGTACAGAGAGCACCACAAAGCATAGCAGAGACAGCGATACTAGCAATATCACCATTACGCTTTGGGGCCAAAGTACTCAAGACACTGATTTGCATACCTACACTACCAAGGTTGGCAAATCCACAGACAGCATAAGTAGTGATAAGGACAGAACGTGGTGTCAAGACATCTTTGTAGGTTGTTGTGAGAGCTTGGAAGGCTACAAATTCATTGGCCCAAATCTTGGTTGCCAAAATCTGACCGACAGCAACAACGTCTCTGTTTTCGATACCAATCAACCATGCAATAGGCACAAAGATATAACCAGTGATCAATTGAAGTGTAAGGTTTTGAATTGTCAAAAAGTTACCGGCCCAAGTCAAGAATGCATTGACGGCATAGAGTAAAGCAAGAAGGGATATCAAATTGGCAGTCATGAGCAAGGCAATATGAATACCTTCTGCAGCACCATTACCAGCAGCATGGAGCAAATTGGATGGACGGTCATCGCTAGGAGGCACACGAACCGTCTTTGCAGTCATCGGTGTCTCGGTTTCGGGGTAACGCATCTTGGAAACCGTGATAGCACAAGGAATAGACATGATACAGGACGTCAACAGAGCTTCACCCGAGATACCCATGGTCATGTAACCATAGAGCACAGAACCGGAAATGGTAGCAAAACCAGAGCACATGACCTGATGGATTTCAGACATGGTCAAGTAGGGCAAGAATGGCTTGATAAGCAAAGGATTTTCACTTTGGCCCAAGAAAGGAGAGGCTACAGCTACGACAGCTTCGGCACCTGACATCTTGAAGAGAGACATGAAGATAGTCGCGCACTTTTGAAGGACCCATTGAAGAGCATTGACGTAGTACAATATCTGCACAGTGGCTGCAAAGAAGATCAAGGCAGGGTAAACAGTAATGGCAAACACGTTTGATTGAACTGCAGTATCACCAAAGACAAAGGCTGCGCCGTTGGTGGCTTTGTCAAGGTATCCTTGAGCAAAACTGGAGGCCCAATTGAAGATGTCGTGACCAACAGAGGAACGGAAGACAAAGAGAGCCAGGATAAATTGGATAAGCATACCAGAAAAGACCGTGTTCCAATTGATCGCTTTACGGTTATTGGAGGTAATGTACAAGACAACCAAGAAGATAATCAAACCAAAGAGAGCAATCAGACGTTGAATACGAGTTGATTCTGGTTTTTCTGGTAAGCTAAATGCAGTGATGACGATAACGGCGAGAACAAAGAAACCATAAGCAATATGAAGAATATGCTTGGGAACTCTTTCGAGTGGTTTGGCTATAGCACGAATACAGGCATTCCATGGTTTAGTCACGACAGTTGTAGGAATATATTTGAAAGCAAACTTTAGACAAAAGAATGCATAGATTAAACCCAACACAAGGTTCTCTTGATTGTATCCTTTTGGCACTTGAAGAGCATAAGAGGCGGCAAGATATCCGGTAAAAATAAGAAAGTAACAGAGACTTAAAAATTTTATGATTAATTTTTTGGTTCCCCTTTTTTTTTTAAAAAAAAAAAAATACGACTTACTGGAACCATTTCTTATATCTTCGGTAGAATCTCTTGAACCATCCTTCCTTTTTCTTTAAATGGTCATCATCATCGTCTGTAGAGGCATCTTCGACCTTTTCATTGGTAGTAGGAGGCATGTCAATGGCTGTAGTTTGTTCTTTCAGCTCGTAGGTGGCTTCTACCACTGGTGCAGAAGCAGGCTTGTCATTGTTGATATTAATGACGGTCTCTTTTCCAGAGGGAGAGTCTTCAAGAGGCATGGCGGCTAGTATATAATCAAGAGAAGAAAGTGATGCTTCTTTTTAATAGATATTTAAAAAGAAGGGGTTTAATAGAAAAAGAGTGCCTTTTAAAAAAAAGGTAACTGATGATTTCTTGCGTTTATTTAAAAAACTCAATATACAAAAAGAAAAAGAGAAAAGGAAAAAGAAAAAAATAAAACAGCCTGTCTGTGCGTTGTTATAGACGTGATCCTGTTTAACTCAGTTTGTCAAGAAAAAATTTTTAATTTGTTAATCATAGAAACGGCGATTGATGTAAAAGTCTAATCTCGGATGATAACCAATTTTATTAATTTGGAAATTTAACCCTACAAAAGTCTTGTACTCATTGAATGGCATGACTCCCTACCTTTTATGGATTTAAATACAAATATGTCCTCCATCTCGCTCGTTGAATATGCTAGGGGAAGGCGGATTTAAGTACGTGTATACACATATATGTATATTTGTCTAGAAAGAACAATTGAATATTACTGGTTATTATTGGTGCTGCTCATTCGTCTGTTTTCAGAATGCTCAGGGTACACAAAAAATTAATGTTCAAGATCGAGGAGCACAGTAGTTGATCACCCGTTTTTACTATGTGATTTTGTCACATAATACAATTATCACTTTATAGTAAGCGGCATATTCATATTACCATAGAGATGGATTTAAACAAGAGAGAACCTACAGTTGCTATAGCTTTATTCGTTGGTTTTATTTCTTCATTATTTCAGTATAAAAGGGATCAAGGGTTTAAAAAAGTCACACGCTTTGTGACAACGAAAGGAACACAAAAAATTACAGTCTCCGCCCTCTACTTTGTGTCTACACTCTACACAGCAGTAACAGGTACAATAGAAGAAGGTAAGGATTTCAATGTATAATATCCATATGGCATGATTATCAGTTTAAATAGTCTCTTGTCATTCTTTTTTTTTTACTTATTGTTACACTAATCCTACAGTCGTTTTTCCCTGTTTTTTCCATCTTTTTATGACCAATTGACAACATGTGACCTCTCATTGTCTTGGTTACAGGGTCATTTGATAACAGCAACAAAAAAGATAAACCTTCTCTATAGAAGTTATCACTATATGTAACGTGTTATGTAGATAGTGTTATTTTATTTCATCACTTTAGTCTGTCAAAAATAAATAGGGTTGCCAGATATATATATATATGTATGTGTGCAAAGGAAAGGAAGAGTAGACAATAGAGATATGCTCGTTGCTTTAGTTTATACGGTTATAAAGAATGTAATACCAATAGTTTCAGTAATGAACTTTCTTAATTATGTTCTTTATCAACTATGGACCACACAGTTTAACGAAATTAAGCTATTAGATCAAATGATCAATATCTGGCAAAATCATTGTCATCTTACTACTGTATTCCTTTTGATAACAAGGGTCCTCATTTCAGTAATATCATATGTCAAGCTTGTAAGTTTCAGGCAATGTTACACCTCCCAAACGAACGATTTTTTCCGAGGAACTTGCCTATCTTCCTAAATTGTTTTTTTTTTCTTACGGAACTTCACTTTTAAATTCATGCTTAAGATTTGTAATACCAAAGCTTTCAATCAGGCAACCAAATGCACCCATCCTGTCATTGTTATTTATGCAGATGTGTCACTAAAAAGAGTGATGTGATCCTTTTCTTTTCTTTTCTTTTTTCTTTACCTGCTGATAAACATGTGGAGTCGGAGGCGAGAGCATTCTTGGTATATGTCTAGAATAGGGTGGTTATCATAATATCCATGCTTTATTCGTCTTATGAAATCATAAAATTCCATAACAGAGACCATACGATCTCGGCAGTGTCTATCCATAAGGGCCCACTCATCAAAGTAAGATAATCGGAATCTCCAACGGAGTAGTAACCTTTCCTGCTCTTCTTCGAGAGCTCTTCTACATAGATGGCAACCTACAAAAGATGGATCTACCTTTTTCTGTGACAATCTATCCAAAAGAGTGCCATTTGTTGGTATGGACGCGTTCTTGCTCTTCTCAGGCACTGAGCAAGGTTCAATCAAGCATGTTTTTGATATAATTGCATCAATAACTCTCTTTATGCTTATCTTTCTAACCATCTGCAAACAAGGCTTGATGTCAGATTTTAAACATACTTTCATAAATGACAGATTGGATAGTTTGGTCATAGGGACCATCCTTATTGACGCTATAAACTCGGCAAACTCATCCAACACGAGTTGATCCTGTAATATTGATCTGACTTCGACAGGCTGTCTCTGACCAAATAGCACTGACATGTCCAACTGAGCTCGAAGTACATAGTTCTCATGCGTAGTCTTGATGCCAAAGCTACGTCGATTGATTGCAGCCATTTTTATTTCTTCGTCATGAGTCATCTTTTCCCTAAGTTGTTCCAGCTCTGTCTGTATAAGCTTCAATTGTTGCTCTGTTTCTGCTAGCGCACGCTCAAGATTATCATATTGTTTCTGAAGCTGCTCTTTTTCTTGCTGCTCTTTGGACACTAGAGCATTGGCCGCTTCAAACAGTTTTTGAGTCAAATCTTGTAACTCGACTTGGACAATTTTCTTGGACTGCTCAATTGCCTTTGTATGAGCTACTTCGACTTGGTGCTTCAGATGAACCGCCTGGATATCTTGTTCTATCGAATCTATTCTTTCTGTCATTATTTTGATATCCTGCTGACGTTTGTCATGTGTCGTTTGTAAGTCCTGAAGTTGCTGCTTTAAGGATTCATTGAACGATTGCTTTTCTTTAAGCTGAGATTTCAGTTTTTCCACTTTTAAAGTAATTGTCAAACACTCTTGCTTTTGGTTGTCAATGATGCAAATGAGTTGATTACATGATCTACAACGGTCAGAGTCAGTTGTTGGCAAGACTGAATGGCAAACACAGTTGGTTATTTCTTGACTATGAGTTGTTGATACTTGAGGCTCTATCAGACCATCTTTGGTAACATCTTTTTTCATCCTCATATATATTATTACAAGTTTTTTTAAAAAAAGTAGGGAGAGTATAATGAAAAAAGACAATCAAAAAAAAGGGGACACACACTGCATACACGAAAAAATTCAGGGGGTACTATCTACGATGTCATTTCACAACTTCACACTATCAAAGTTTCTACTTAAGACAAGGTTGTTCAATATGATATCCTTTAATGCTCTTGAATGATCTTGACAACATAAAATTAGAATAAAGAAATAACAACATTTCTTTATCTCTTTCTTCTTGAAAAGAAACACAAACCAAGATATGTCCTTTATAAATTTATATATAGCATCAAGCTACACAATGAAAAGCTTTTGTTGGCGTACATGATAGATAAATAACTTTTGGTGAATTTTTCCGTGCATGTAGTGTCGCCCAAAAAAAAAAGGGGAAAAAAAGAAAGTAAAGAGGGACGAGAGTTTTTCTGTGCTTTTTTATAATATTACACGGCTCATCAAAGATGACTGAATCTGCCAAGTTAGAGCCAGACTATATTGAGATTTCGAAACAAGGGTCAATTCATAACGAAAATCCCGAAGTAAAGCTTTTGGTCATTGACTGGGTGAACACAGTGTTTTCACGAAGACAAGCCAAAACCTATTTTGCAAGACCTTACTTCGATACGTTCCTTGAATACATTTGTCAGCAATTTGAAGTCATCATTTGGAGTTCGGCAACTGGCAATGTATTTAAAGCCATGTGTAAACAGTTTCCAAAAGTGCTTAAAATCTATGATGGTCAATATAATCCGTCTGGAACTATTTTAAGTGAAGGACGTAGTTGTACAATAAAGGATCTAAAGTTTATCTGGTCAAGTGCCCATTACGATGCAACCAATACCGTCTTGATCACAGACAATCCAGCAGTTGTGCCTCGTCAGCCATATAATGTTATTAGAGTGTCAGCTTATGACAGTATGTCAAATAATGGTGACAATACTTTACTGAAGCTGATCAAATACCTGACTTATCTTCGTCACCAATCAAATGTTGTCAACTACATTATGAATTTCCCCTTTGATGAAAAACGCGACTGGAATATCGTATCTGATCCTGCGCGTGATAGAATGTTGACTCAGTTCACTAAAAATGGTGATCCTGTAACTAATAAACAAAAGCAAAAGAAAGAAAACAAAGCTCAAAAGAAAGCGAATCAATCACAACAACAAGTAAATAGCAAGACACAAACAAATAATGCACAACCACAAGAAACGAGTTGTAAAGTAAAAAAAAGGGGAGCAGATTCTGATCCTGGACCGAATAAAAAATTAAAGTCTCCATCAGGAACAGATATAAAGGCTGCACAAGTAGGGCAAACTAGTAGTAATACAGCCAATGTCTCTCAAAAAGTAAAACAAGAGCAGCAAAAGAGAGAAGAGCAAAGGAGAAGAGAAGACCAGAAAAGAAGAGAAGATCAAAGGAGAAGAGAAGAACAGAAGAAGAAAGATGAGCAGAGAAGAAGAGAGGAACAAAAGAAGGCAGATCAGAGAAGACGAGAAGAACAAAGAAAGAAAGAACAGAAACAAAAGGAGAGACAGAATAAACAAAATGATACACATGAAGCGGATGGTATGAACTATGAACGATCACCGTTAATTAGTCAAAGGGAGCTAAAAGAGATAGTGGACAAGTTTACAGAGTCCATTTGTGCCGAGATTGCAGCTATGGATGCTCGGAACATTATGTAATATACCATGATTTTTTATTATAAAAATCAAGAAACTTTGTATGTATTTTAATCGACTATGTTTAAACGTAAATCCTTTAACGGAATGGGAATAAAATTATCGATATCTATTCCAGACTGTAATAGGTTCTCTTTACAATATGCTGGCACTAGCTTATGTATCAGATCAGGTCTTACAGAGAGCTCTAATAATAGACGAGTATAAGAAGAAGTTGCTTTTTTTTTATCCTTCTTACCTTCTCTGGTAAAATTAAACAATTCGGGTAAATCACGTCCATTTGCCATTTTTGTTTCTGGATTACGAAGCTCATCAAAGAATGGATGAACCATGGCCTCACTTGCAGTCAATCTTTTTCTAGGATCATATTGAAGAATGTGTGATAATAAATCAATTGCTTCGGGTGGTGTTCTTGATCTAAAGACCTATATATATATATATATATGTATAATCACTATAGTTTAATGACCGATGTTTTGATATTTTGATCAAATCTACCTTTGCCAAGGGATGAGGCTTAATGATAGGAAATTTGTGTTCCGTATAATTTGGATTCATGATCAAGACTTCTTCCTTTGTTGGTGTTCCCAACACTTTGATGATCTCCACCAGCTGATCTATTCCACTCTCGCCCGGGAACAAGGGTTGACCCAACAACAGTTCACCCATCACACAACCAGCGGACCATATATCTATACTGTAAGTATAATGACAGGCACCAAAAATTAATTCAGGGGCTCTGTAATAGCGTGAGCAAATGTAAGCTACATTTGTTCCTCCTTCTACAAGTACTTTGGCACTACCAAAATCACATAATTTCAATTCACCTGTGATAGGATGCACAAGGAGATTTTGTGGTTTAATATCCCTATGACAAACACCCAAGGTATGAGAGTATGCAAGTGAACGAAATAGTTGATACATGTATAATTTGACGATCAACATGGGCACTGTTTGCTTTAATTTGGTATAGTGTCTGCATACGCGATATACTGTTTCTGGTACATATTCCATCACCAAATTGAGATAAACTTCATCCTTCTATCATCAGATTAAATACACTGTACACTTTCTTTTCCCTGATCCCTGACCTTGCTGTCACCCTGAGTATAAAAATAGGCTTTGAGTCCACAAATATTTGGATGATGCATCAATCGCATTATCTCTAATTCTCGATTCTATTGTCTAAAGTTCTTAATATATGTGTCTATATGTTATTATTTCGCTAACCTTGAATCGTTTATCTTGTAGTACTTTTTTGATAGCAGCATCTTCACTGTTGTGAGATAATTTGATATGATATACAACACCAAACGAGCCATTGCCAATCACCTTTTGATGTGTATACTGCAATTGCATATTATGTCCACTCATTCCATCTTTTGCTGGTACACGTATTGTCCTAAAGGAATCAAAGGCATCACTCACTTTGAAAAGCATTAGTTTCTTTTTTACTGCGTCATGTTTAGCTTCCTTATTACCCGAAAATTTGAAATGGCTTAAAGCAGACATTTTAAAGTTTATGAAAAAGAAAAGAGGGAAATAAAGAAATTTAAGCCAAAATTTAAATATATTTTCTTTCTTTTTTTTCCCTTTAGACAAGAAGATGATTGCCACTTCAATAAAGACCAAGAAAAGTCTTTTTTGGAAGTGCGGTTTAGTCGCTCTCTTTATTATATTGTTCCTTTGGTTATTATACAATCCTTCATCATCATCATCATCTGTCTTATCAACTGAAAAAAACGGTAAATAACACAAACAAACAAACAAAAAAAAAAGATACTGATCTGTTCTATAGAATCAATCATAGAACAACCTATAGAACAAACAACTCAATGTTTAGCAACAAAGGATGGTCAAGCTTCAACAAAGTATGCCATCATGATTGATGCTGGCTCATCTGGTTCAAGAGTTCATGTTTACAAATTCAGCATATGTAATGAACCAATTTTGGAGAATGAAGTATTCCATATGCTAAAGCCTGGTCTATCCAGCTTTCAGGATGATCCTGAAGCAGCAGCAGCATCCTTGAATGAATTATTAGATATTGCAGTCAAGAGCGTGCCTCAAGAGGACCAACGCTGTACACCTATCGCCGTCAAGGCAACAGCAGGACTTCGTCTTTTAGGCACTGAAAAGAGCGAGGCTATCCTTCAGGCTGTACGTAGACGTCTAGAGGCATATCCATTCCCGATAGCAGGAGACAATGGAGTTGAAATTATGGATGGCAAAGATGAAGGCGTCTATGCATGGATCACTGTCAACTTTTTGTTGGACAAATTGAAAAAGGATGGACAATCAGCTGCTATCTTTGACTTGGGCGGTGCATCCACTCAGATCGTATTTGAGCCCACGTTTGCTTCCTCAGCCACTATGGCTGAAGGA
>JAMYHX010000636.1:0-20206 GCA_025529335.1 Rhizopus sp. PT2906
TGAAGAACAGTGCTTTATTTAATGAGCTGTCCTGTGGTTTTACTTGATTTTTTGCCCTGAAATAAAGCCTTTATCACATTAATAACACATAGAAACAAAAAAAAAAGCATTGGGATAGAAATATGTGTAAAAAGAACCATCAAGTATACTGAAGTTTTATTATACTTTGACAATATGAATTCTTAAAGTTGATCAGTTGGACCATGTAGAATTTTAGGAACAAGTTGAAATGGTGCAGCAACTATTTGAACTGCCCCTTCAACTACATCAGCAGCTGTTTCATGAGCAGAATCAAGAACGCCAAAAGCACCATCAGCTTCAAGAGAAGGTGGTACTTGGAGAGAAGGCGCGGCAAACCCAACAGCAACAAGAGAGGCGAAGATAGTAAGAATAACAAGCTTGATTTGCATTTGAGTAAAAAAGTATAAAAACCAGAGAACTGTTGTATCTTTTCTTTTTTGCGTAAAATACTGTCCTTCTTTTATATTAATCAGACACATATAGACACTGTTGTCATGGTTGCACTACTGGCTAAAAGCACATTTGACTAATTTTGATTAGATAGATGTGTTTATTTCTCTCTCTCTCTGTTTTGTTGATCACTTATTCTTAAATGCATAAACTACAGGAATCATACATAACCAACTTCACTGCACGCAATGAACCGCTTGAAAAAACACGTGTAAACATGCTGTTGTGACCTCTTGCATTTATATGACTTCGATACGCAAACAAATTTCCCTTCGTGCCTTTGTGAACAACAATTCTAAAGGATTAATCATTTTCAGAAGCTGGGCAGTACCCTCGAAGGTCTACCCTTGTTCCAACATAGTCTGACAACAATAGTTAAACACTATCATCACCATAAGACTATTTCGACTTTGCAAACTCATTTCGCGGCAACCAACAAAAGACCAAATGTCGTATTTTCTCATTGTTACTCACTTAAAAGAGTATTGAAAAAGCTTTTTATATGTTATAAATATAAGAAGGGGCAACTATAACATTATGCCTATAAATACCCTGGATTGAATAGTGTATTGCTTCTTGTTTATTTGTTGTCCATTTCAAGTTTCATTCTATGATTCTCTACCAATAAAGGATACATCTCTAATTGTTTGAAAGAAACCTTAACATTATAGAAAAATTTAGTCCGAATATACAGTTTTATACAGATTTATACAAAGCTCGCTTTCTGTAATGTAGATACGAATCCATGAGGCACTAACCACATTACACGATTAAGTAATCTTGGTTGCTATACTACATAAAAATTGTTGAAATAAAACAAAATTACTATCTCCCTTTTTCTTCATGTTAGTTTTGCAAACTGAATATAAAAAGCGTACTATTGAATCATCAACATATTTCAATAAACCTAAGCTTTCAAATTAAGAGGTGATAAAGTAAACAAGTGCAACAAGCTGATTCATGTCCACTTTTATATGGTTTTCAATTGTTTTTAACGGCATAAAGATTGACGCTTGAGCCCGAAATTCACATAGAGTTTTTAGTAAATACGAAGCATTGATTTTTGGCAGGATTTCTTTTTTTTTTTTCAAGTTCCTTGTTAGAAAACTTTTCAACTACGAATATAAGAACCACAGGTACTACTTTGTAGCGTTCAAACACACGAGTGCAATATTGGATTGACCTTATCATGAATGCTTGATATACGCTGTTTTGGATTTCAATGAAGTTTGGAGGTACATACAAAAGATCTGATCCCCTTCTATCTAACCATTCTATTGGTGTAGGATGATATAAATTGTTGGTAAACATCATACGCACGAAAAAAGTGGGGTTTTGTTATTTGCACAGCACATCTGCACAACAAGCAGAATATCTGTCGTATTTACTCTATAAATATTTCATCTTGTCGTAAAAGATTACTAGAAGAAAGAAAAACAAAAAAAAAGGCTGACCACAAAATGCGATATTTTTATAGACGCGTCATACTCGATTCTCATTGGTCCTTAATTCAAACAATTATTCTGTAATAATGAGCTCTCTCTCTCTCAACATAATAATGAGATTATTACAGACTTATCGACGCATATTTCTCTTATACTTCAGAATTGTACATAGTGCTGTGTATAGTTCTACTTGCGTCAATTGTTGTGTAAATGTGCTGTCTACCTTGGACACTTTTATTTTGAAAGAAAAGGAGAGGCGACACCGTTGATGATACCGATAATATGAAACTATTAGTTAACTATACTCTTAAAAGACAAGAGTCATAAGTTGGTTAGAGTATAAATTCACAACGAATAACGATCCTGATATAACAAGGCATTTATCTTGAAGCATGAAAAATTAACTTTTTTTTTTTATTAACCATTGTTGTTGTTACCACCAACACCCTAAGATGAAAGGAATATCAGCTGATACAATGGCAAGTTATCAATTTAAGCCTTACCACATGATTAAATCCAAACCACCAAACGAGAATTGCAATCATCACGCAAATACCAATGCATAAGAAGAAACAACACCATTTTTTCTACAGGATTATGCTTAGTTCGTGTATATTGTTTTTTTTTTTTACTATATTCTTACAGTTCGTGTTGATTTAGCAGTCTGGATAGCTTTAGCAATGAATTGATTGCCTTCTTTAATCTTTGTTTGCGTCTGTTCTGCATTAGCTTCAACTGTATTCAGTGTCTCTCCTTGTTGCTCGACCATCATGGACATGTCCATAAAAAGTTGATGTAATTCCTATATGTATACAGTAATCAGTCAGTATAGTTACTATCTTTTTAAGTTATTGTCCCATGTTTACAATGATTGTTTTTTCTATATGCTTGATATCATCATGCCGCGACTGAACCTCTGACAGGACTGCTCTGGCTTGCCCTTGTCTACCTGCACTCATAAGCTATATAGACATTGAGATATTGAGATAGTTTTAAAGAAGGAAGACTTACTGATTGTGCAAATACTTGAGGCGGTCCATCAGAGTCAATAATGTCATCCACTTCTTCCTGGCTTGCCTCTGGTTTAACTAATCAAACGTGGGTTAGTGATTAGGTTGGAACCTTTATTTGTTTACCAATTCTTATTTGACGTTCGATCTGTTGTCGATACTTCAACTGATAGTTACGCTCCACGTCCTGATATCTCTGAATAGTATCGAGAAATCGCTTTCTCAAGGCTCCAGTCTAGAATAAAATCTGGATGAGTATACAACTGACATCTAAATCTAGGTTCCTTTCTCTTTTTGAACCTGTGCTCTACGCATCTGTGTATCTGAATTATTTGGTAACTGACTATTCCCGCTCTGCATTTCTTTAGATTATATGAGTACACAAAAGGAGACCCATATAAATAGAGAACCGACCTTGTATCATTGCTTTTACATTAAAGTTCGATCTCTGTGCGCTTGCCTTCATCCTTTCCAAATCATTTGACGCCCGTCTTGACTGTTGGTCATTAAGGCTTTGTAAAAGCGTACTATGCAAGTTTGCAATTTGGTCGATTTGGTAATTGAGCGAATCAATTTCGTTTTTCGCTTTATCTAACTTTTTTTTTAAAAACATGGATTAATTAGTTATATAAGCATAGTACTTTATATATTTTTATACTTGTTCAAAGAACGCTTGAGTGCTGGTGATAGTTGGGCTTACTTGACTCATCTCATAAGTGTTGCTATTACTACTACCGCCTCGGGGTGAATATCCCCAGTCATGAGGTTTTTGATATGGATTATTATTATTACTAATGGATGGGTTTGCCATACTGTACGTCTATCATATTGTCAATTCACACTTACTTGGGCTAATAAAAAAGTTAGCTTGTACTACAATGCATTCTGTCTTATGCATACACTTTTTAATTCTGCAGTTCTATCTCGACTAAAGGAATATGACATCTCAGCACACGTGTTTTTTGTAAAATAAAAAAAAAAAGAAGAGAATGACGATCTATAAGCATTCCTCTTTCCTTTTTTTATATTTTGATTGATCTACGTCACAACGGTCTACACGCACTATATATTTTTTTGAAATGGCTATTATTGCAAGTGATACATCTTGCACCTGTAAATAATAAAACATATATGCATCTCCAAAAGAGATACTATAAGACACTCAAGGGCCTATTAAAAACAAAAGGGATAATTAAATGCACTAAAAGCATCCATAAGCAACAGTCTCCCCGTTTATGGGCCAATCAATAAAAAGCCAAAAAAAAACTCTATTTATTTGAATGAGCGATGTGACGGATAAACACAATGTCTTCAGGATTTAAAAAGCCTGTCAAACGGTCACGTAGACGGCTAGTTCAACATGACGATTCTGACACTGGACAACAGGTGACAACTGTAGAAGAGCTCGTACAAAGGAAGAAGAACAAGATAGAAAGAGAAAAAACGTTAGAATCGCTCTTTCAAGAGTTAGAACAAGAACGCATCAACCAAGAAGAGGTTGACATTTACGGCTATCCCATACAGCAAACACCAAACAAAGATCTAATATCAATAGCCGATGTTCAGTTTGATGACAACTACATTATGGAAAGTTATACAGAAGAAATGGAGCAAGAAGGACTGGAGATTAAGGATCAAGTGAAGGACTATTTAGCACCTGAAGAACAAGAACATTTGGACAATGTCTTTCAAGCTATCAAAGAAACAGAAGAGATTCATAGACTAGAGAAAGACTGGAACCGACCGTTCTTCAAGGATGGCATAAAGTGTATAAGAGAACCCTGCTTGATCTCTAGAGATCTCTTTTGCGGACAAAAGGAAATTCATCTATCAGAACTTTCTGCGAGTAAATAGGATAGATGTGTATATGAGCTGCTCAACTGAATATTATTTTTCTACAGCAACAGAGGGAAGATCCTTTTTACTTGCGTCTGGTTGTATGAAGGATTGGCATAATTCAGGCTGGAAGTGCCCTCATTATGTCTATCAGTGGTTATTTGAAGTTGGTACATAGACAAATACGTGTTATTCATACAATATGTGATAACTCTATATTATACAGTTGCTTTAGATCAAGATAAGGCTACAGCTAGAAATGCACTCTCTACATTACTCATGTTATGGTCACATCCTGATGATAGAAACGAGTCAGAGTCACGAGAAATATACGAGCAGCGATACATCAAATTGGATGTATTCAAATCAGTACTTACAGCATATCATGCCATACCGACAGAATTAGTCGACGTCATTTCCATGGATACAGAAGATCAAATGATGACCGAGACCATTCCGATTGACTCACAACATCGATCTAGACATATACCACTTTCTCAGTTAGGGTTGATGATCAAGGCCTTTGGATTTTCCATCAGACTGTGGAAGGAAGCTTATATGCCATGGGAAATAAGATATACAATTAGAATTTTATTACAGTTATCGCTTGACAAAGCAGGTCATTTGGTCATACAGGAAATACAAACGAGTATAGATAATTGTCTTTCTGCCCTTAAAGAGACTTGGAAGATTGATGTCAAGAATATAGCCAATGACATATGTGATATGGTCACGACTCCCAAACAGCAAATGCATCTATTAGACACACTAAAGACGGTCTATGACAGGTCTCGATACTTACGTAGAGTGATCGGAATCACCTGCTTAGGGCGATACTTGGAAAGAGATGTTCCTGGGAGTATGGATAATATTCCAGTAGATGAAAGCTTAATCAAACAAGCAGCTCTGATGTTTAGTTATCCAGAAAAGCCCTTTACACGAAGCAATTTGGATTATGATGAGTACTGTATACGTATTGCGATGTTGGATGCAGCCATTGGTACAGATGATGACGAAATAAGACGTGAAAGGGTAAATAGTATAGATTGGTAACAAGATAATAATTACATTTATTAGGAGACAATAATTCAAATTGCGGATGAACTTCGATTGATCGGTTTACAAATAGGTAAAATGACAACATAGCATCCAACGCAAACGTCACACTCACCCTTTAATATGTATCAGGTGCTAAGCTAGGAGTGATGAAGAAAACGATAGCAAATGAAATGGTTCAGAGAGTATGGAGTAGGATATCTTTTATTATTGGAAGAGATGATAAGATCGAATCCTAAATTCGGTGTTTTTTTTTATTATTTCTTTTATTTTTTTTTCACTTTTTATTATTTAAAAATGGTACTCTATTGTAAAAAAAAAAAGACATGCTTATAATATTACTTTATATAAAAAGAAGACGCTTAATAAATAAATACTTTATAGACAGAGATGAAGGAATACCTTTTCAAGATCTTGGTTGTAGGTGATCTCGGTACAGGAAAGACATCAATCATACGTCGTTATGTTCACAATATATTCTCAACAAACTACAAGTCTACTGTAAATATTATAGAATAAAGAGGGAGAATGAGTACTTATGATTATGACAGATTGGTGTGGATTTTGCACTTAAAGTCATTCAATGGACACCTGACATCATTGTTCGACTTCAACTTTGGGACATTGCGGGACAGGAAAGGTTTGGAAATATGACGCGAGTATATTATAAAGAAGCACTTGGAGCTATTGTTGTGTATGATATCACGAGACCACAGACGTTTGAAGGCGTAACAAGATGGAAGAAGGATATTGATGCAAAGGTTGCATTACCCGATGCATGGGGAGGAGGACAAATTCCGGTTATTTTATTGGCTAATAAGGTATACTTTCACTTCTCCGATTATACTTACCAAAACTCACCTTACTTTAGACGGACTTGATCCAGGAGGGACATGGGCAACCTGTCAACCCAGCAGAATTAGATAGTTTCTGTAGAGAGCATGGATTTATTCAATGGTAAAAAGTTATTATCAAAAAGGGGAACCACCATCTCATTTAATTCTAGGTTTGAAACATCAGCCAAAGATAATAGCAACATTGAAGAAGCGACGCGCTGTTTAGTATCTGCTATTGTAAAACTAGAAGAAGAAAACGTAAATAATACTGTATCTGATGAAGTCTCAGTGAAGCTTGGACAACAACAGCGACAACAGAATAATGGGTGTTGTTAAATAAATCATAGCATACACTTTATTCGTACACTGATAGTAAGACAACAAATGGTGCTAAAAGAGAAGCTCAATAGAAGCAAACAAGCAAGATACAAGAAAAATGATTATTAAATTAATTAGTACATTGTTATTAAATGCTTGTATTAAAAAGAGAGTTTATAAGAAAGAGAAAAACAGGAAAAAAAGTGAGATTGTTAAGTACATTATGGGTGGTGCCAGTAGTGTAACTGGTTCGAAGGAGGGGGAAAATGGAAGACGAGATTAAAAGGAAGCACATAAGAATATCAGATGGGATCAAGCTTGGTATAAAAGCCAACTAGCACCGATCACATTAAACGAATAAGTTGCTTGGTTTGCCTTGTGCGAATACTTTTTTTCCATAGACTTTTCAAAAGTCTAACCAAGCAACTTTCTATTGGCTGGGTCAGGTTTTCTAACCAAGCTGAGTAGCATTTTATATTATTTTTTTTTTTTTTTTTCCTTTCTCACTCTTTACAGTAATGGACGATCAAGCACCGATTTATGGAATAGACAAAGGTAATTCGCGTACAAGGGTTCTTAAAATGAAAAAGAAAACTAACAGAAATGGCACAGAGATTCAGGCTAAAATAGTTGGAAAATACTCTTTGGAACGTGAACAAGAAGCTAGAGCTTGGATAGAAGACCTTATTGGAGAAAAGTTTCCTTTAGATGACTTTGCAGAAAGCTTAAAAGACGGTGTTATTCTATGCAAGTAAAAATGGCACATGTATATGCGTACATATATGAGTCTAACGTTGTTTACTATCATAGAGTTATTGGTAAATTAATGCCTGGTCAAGGCAAGTTCAAGCAGTCCAAGATGCCCTTTGTTCAAGTAAAGATATAAAGCATGATCCCTCTTATTGTGTCTAATTGATACTCTTTGATCAGATGGAAAACATTTCTATTTTCTTGAAAGGAGCAGAAGCATTAGGTGTTCCCAAGCATGACTTATTTCAAACAATCGATTTATATGAAAAGAAAAACATGACTCAGGTATATATATCGAAAAGACTTGAAAAAAAAAAAACTTAAAAGTATATAGGTTGTTGATTCAATCTATGCTATTTCCAGATATGGATATAAGGCGGGAACTTGTAGTAATTACCTTGGACCAAAGCTTGCGGACAAACAAAAACCAACGTACTCAAAAGATGCCGCTAAGGCTGCTAATGCAACATTTAACACATATCAATACGGTTATGCGGGTGGAGCAAATCAATCCGGTATTAATTTTGGGCAACGACGAGATATTGCTGGAAAGGACCCTTCTCGATATAAATAAAACCTGCCATTGTGTTGTTTACTGTTTAAAACCTGTCATTGCGTTCAACCCTGTTGATCGATAAAGAAGAAGGGGTCAATTGATATCTTTTGGTTCAATCCGTGTTCTCAGCTCTTTTTATATTGTTACATGCACCATAGAGCAGAGAAAAAGGGGAAGAGAGATGAAAGAATAGGAAATAGGGAGAAACAAAGCCTACGCTCAATTGATATGCTTTATCGATTTATAATTCCGGTTATCCGCTGGATATATCATGGCTCTGTGATCATAAAGTATACAAACTGATCATTTGGTGGATAATATGATCCAAGTCTGATTTGATGGTCAGGCAATAGTCAGTCATAGAAAGTAAAAAAAGAAATGGGTTTAAACACAGGGGCGTTATTAATGTATTATTTAGGAAAAATTAACTGAAAAGAGCGCTTTGATTCAGAGATAATATTCCATGTTCCTGAAAACTTAATTTCTCTTTTTGCACGTTTTTTCTCCTTTAAAAAAGCACTTTTTTATTTTAGGTGCTTCTTGATGTTAAATTAATTGCTAGGGAGAGTAAGATTAAGGTGTACATTATAAAAATATATATGTGGTGTATGATACAGTGATAATTAAGTGCATTCTTCTAATAAACAGCAGCAAAGCATACCAGCTAAACAAGCTGTACAACAATCATCATCACGTCTTTGGGGTTGCTGTTGAACAATCACTGTCTGTGGAGGAGGACTACGGAGGAAATGGGATTAGCTTTGGGATATTTATGTTTATTTTCTATATTTACGCAGGTTGATAGTAACCGCCTTGTTGTGGAGGGGGAGGATAGTAACCACCTTGTGGAGGTGGAGGAGAAGCATAGTAACCTTGAGGTTGAGGCGCATTGCCATAGTAGCTTTGATTCTGAGGTGCGTAGGACATATTACCAAGGTGATATACGAAAGGATAAAAAAAAAAGAGAGAAAAGAAGAGTGAAGAACGAGCGAGAGAAAAGGGGAAGGCAAGAAAAGTTTTTGAATAGGAGTTTTAATGGTTAATTTGATGTGATACACAATAAGTTGGACAAAATTTCATCTTGAATGCCTGTCTTTCTCTCTCTCTCTCTTTTTTATAAACCATGACTGAGGTCAGACCAAAGCACTCTCGGTCGACATCGATCACCAAGAACAGCACGACTTCGCATCAAAGAAAGTCTTCTTTGAGTGCCCAACAAAAATTATTTAGTAACAACACTGCTCCAACTTTAAATACGGCCCACTTTGAAAACAACAAACGTCACTTTCACCATAAATCGAGCCCTTCACTATCCGAGCTGTTCAACCAGCTCATCTTTAAAATTCATTCATTCTTGAACCCATCCGGTCCACTATTACCACACTCCAAACACGCTTCTGCTTTTGGTGGAACGGCAAAACGTTCGTTATGGACAACCCTTTCTCAATCTCGACTGATTCGATTCCTTGTTTTATTTTACGCCATTTTCTCTGTCTTTTTAACTCTCAATCACGGTTGGAAATATTTCACAGGCTCAAAGCCTCCGGATGTAGAAAAGAAACAAGTAGTTACTTTTGACGATAACTGGGTACCTCAAAGAACATATGACCAAGGTAAGCACTCAAAGACCATTAAACGAACAGAAGAATAATATACTCGTTTGTAGATAAAGTTTATTCATTACTTGACACAATGTCACACGGTTTGAAAATGCACAAATTGTTTTCGAAAAGCTATTATGAAACAGCCAAGAGCACTCAACCTTTCTGGTTAAAGGCAAGAAACACACCCTCAAAAGATCAGGTATCTATCATCACTACTGTCACAGCCGAGACTTGGCCCAACCTACGCCGATTGACCGTGTATTGGGATGGTAAGTATAACCATCCTAGGAGGTTCTTTACTCATAACACATATATATATATAGGCCCTATATCCGCTATTGTTCACGTTGACAGCCAAGATGAATCAACATTGGAAAATATCAAGCAAGAATATGCTGAAACTGCTGAATTGAATCATAACGTCGATCTTCACCTTATTCGAATTCCTGGAGAGAAACTTTCGGTTCTCTTCCCTCGAAATGCCGAACGCAATCTCGCACGTCTGTTGTCGAGAACAGATTATATCATGGATGTGCCTGTCGATATGATTCCTGCTTCAGACCTTCGTCGTACATTAGAAGCAAATAAGGAAAAAGTAAAGGAGTTACTGGAAGCAGGCGACTTGTTGGCACTACCCACTTTTAGCTTCAAGGACAAAGATATACAAAAAGAAGATATTCCTATTGACAAGGGCCAATTGATCAATAGTTTGCATGAAGGCAAGATGGTATTAGATGATAAGCACTGGAAAGAGAACGAGGGTCCCACTGATTTGGAGAAATGGGTTGATGCAAGTACGCTGTACGCTATTGACAAATACGAGTTCCATTATGAACCTGTCGTTATTGAGAGTAAAATCGTTCAGCCTTGGTGCTCTGAACGATTCTTGGATAGTCGAGCCGCCTGTATTTTCTCTAGTTATTTGCAAGGAAATGAAATTTATGTCATGCCTGACGATTATATGATACAGATGCCAGATGATCGTGCCCCTGACGTTTCAGATTTCGATGTAAGTGAATTGATGATGACAGCAGCACATGATGTACTTATGAACTGTAGCGTGTCGTGGAAAATAGAATCTATGCAAAGTTTTATTGGGAACAATGTGTACATCACGCTAGACAGTTGGACGCATTAGGTTTATGGGATACGCCTCGTTCAGAACATATCAGAAGCCAGTGCTCACGGGTGATACAAAACTGGGGTAAAGGCTTGATAGGCAAACCTGAGTAAAAAAGACGAATGAATGGAGAAAGAGAGAGAAAGCATAATTTATTATAGACATCTGCGCCCTTTGCTAATAAAATGTTTAAAGACGATACTTTTTAACAATAAGTTTAACTGGTGCTTGATTCTTGCCAAATAGAGAAAGGGATTAGAGTTTTCATGGTTGATTCTAAGTAAAAAGGGCGGATTTGATACTTTATTCTTTATGCAGACTATCTTTCAAAATCCACCAAGCGTGGTGTATGTTGACTCTTGATTTTCTTTTGCCAAAATTCTTAAAGAATGACAACTATGCATAATAGTTACACTTTCACTTCTTTTTTAAAGATCATTAAGACCAACCATGTTATCCTCTCAGCATTTCTTTGCTCGAATACTTTTATAGCTTAATTTCTTATTTTTCAGGAAATTCTGTGTCGTATAGAGTCTTTTACGTTTATCTTTCAACTTGAGCTTTCTGAAAGAGCAAGAAACATTAGGTTGAGAATATTGATATTTGATAGCTAATTTATGCGATCCTTTAGAATGCTTGTTTATTAAAATGTGGCCAAGAAGACGACATGACCATTACTATTTACACACACTTGTCTTAATAATCAGGAACAAAAATAGTCTCCGCTGAATGCTTTTCGGTGAGAGGTAAGGTGCAAGTAAACAGGATAAAATTTTTTGTGTGCTTTTTTTAAGTTTTTAAAATGTTAGAGAAACGCATCTGTGCTTTTACCGATTGTCAGAATGAAGCCCATTTACAGTGTCCTACTTGTATCAAACTGAATAAGACAGAAGGTTCATTTTTTTGTTCTCAAGATTGCTTCAAAAAGAGTTGGGTAATGAGGAAAGTTTGACCATTAGATATGGGTTACTAAACCTTCTTTTATATATATAAAGGGAACTCATAAAGCAAACCATGGCAATCACAAAGGTTAGCAATACTAATCAATTATACTCATTCAGACATGACTAACACAAAAGAAAAGAACCATACGATCCTTTCAAGACATTCAAATACGCTGGACCTCTTCGAGCAGTGTATCCTCTTTCACCTAAACGCCAAGTGCCTCCAGAAATTCAAAGACCTGATTACGCTGATACAGGTAACCATGACAATAAACAGATGGAAAGAATATAAGCAATTGACAGAAAAAATAAATTGTAAAGGAATTCCTAAATCAGAATTCATGGCCAAACGTTCTGAAATCAGAGTTTTAAATGCCGATGAAATCGAAGGTGTCAAGAAGGCTTGCCAGGTAAAAATAAAAATAGAAATAAAGAGCATAAGGCTTAGAAAAAGGTTAGATTACCCGCGAAGTACTTGAGATTGCAGCCAAGGCGGTACGCGTTGGTATTACAACTGACGAAATAGACAGAATTGTTCATGAAGCCACAATTGAACGTGGTGCGTATCCCTCGCCTTTGAATTACAATTACTTTCCAAAGTCATGCTGCACGTAAGTGATAAAAAAAGTAAACCAACGCCACAGGCAATTTAACATATTGTTAGGTCATTAAACGAAGGTAACGTTCTCTAATGATGTATTAACCCAAATGGGGAACTCAATTTATTTAGTCATTTGCCATGGTATCCCCGATCAACGACCCTTAGCAAACGGTGATATAATTAATATTGATGTGAGCTGTTACTATAATGGCTTCCACGGAGACGCTAATGCAACCTATCTTGTCGGTGATGTTGATGAGGCCGGACAAAAGCTCGTTAAAGTAACCCGTGAATGTTTAGATTTGGCGATTGCTGCTGGTAAGAAAAAGAGTGTAAGGGACATCAGAAAGACTGATATCCTTTTGTAGTTAAACCCGGAATCAGATACCGTGATTTTGGTAAAATCATTGAAGACCACGCAACCAAACATGGCTTCTCAGTCGTTCGTACCTTTTGTGGACACGGTATCAACCAACTCTTCCACTGTGCTCCGGACGTACCTCATTATGCCAGTTAGTCATCTTACTAGCCTAAATAAGTAACGCATGAATGTGAACTGATAAGCTTTTTTTTCTCATAGATAATAAAGCAATTGGCGTTGTCAAACCAGGTCATATCTTTACCATAGAACCAATGATATGCGAAGGCGTGCATCAAGAACTGATGTGGTACATTTCTATTATTATGTCGCCGCTTTACATTGCTAAAATGTATTCTTTTTTTTTCTTCTAGGCCTGACGGATGGACGGCAACTACAAAAGACGGAAAACGCTCAGCACAGTTTGAGCACACGCTTCTGGTTACTGAAACTGGCGTAGAAATTTTAACTTGAGTACAGTGAAAAGTAAAGTAACAATAAAATTGACGCGGAGTCAAGTGTGAATGCCAAGAACCCTATTCTGTGTGAGTGTAAACTTTCGGCAATGTTTATCCAGCCTTTTGTAATCAAAATGTTGCCGAATTATAAGCTTTAGTGGTGGTACCTAAGATGCCGTGTTCATTACCCGTCTTTTCTAGTGGATCTCTTTTAATATGTGCTAATTAAACTAAAAAAGGAGTTGTGCATTGTCTTGAAAGATTCGGAGCATTTGTTAATGATGAAATGACAATCAGGGTAAGCCTCTTTGACATTGGTAAAGAACCCTTTTATGCGGGCACAATGATTCGCGTTTGAAAATAGAGGGTAAAAGTTTTTACTCTTTTGTACAAGTTTATCGCTTCTGTTTCTACTTTTTAATGCGTCCTTGAATTCTTCAAGCTCTCTGTAAAAAAGGGTAGTAAAGTTAGCAAACCCGATATTTTTTTTTCTTTATCACTGTTGGTAAATAAGTATCTTCTTCAACTCATTTCATGCCGTACAGCTTACATTGCCAGCCTATAATTAATAATATTATCAGTAAATACTTTTGTTAAAAGCTTTTAGAATTTACCTTCAACTAGCAATCCAAAAGATTTAGGACTTTCACATCGTCATCATCTGCCTGATAAATGCTTGTTTTATTAGGTCATTTGGATTCGGAATTATCTGGGATTGCATAGTTATCGTTTTCGAAATGCAAACAGTATTTCTTTACAACCACATCAATTGAATTAAAGATCGGTTTGATGCGCTATCAAAAAAGTGATTAGTATCTTGTTATTTTAAACAAGTTTATTTAGCACTTACGTCTACGATACCTCTGCAAAAGTCCATGGCTTCAGATGAAACTCTTTCAAAATTGACAATTTCGTCGCCAATTGGCAAAACTGCATCTTTTGCGTCTTTTAAACTTGCAAGTTTAGTTATGCAATTGTCTGCTTCCACATTGTTTACCAATACAGAGTTAATATTATGATAATCAACTTACAAATCTCTCATGTCTGAGAGATTGTTCAAGGTTCCCGTAAGTTCAATGCTTGCTGCTCTATATCTTTGTAGCACCTTTGTGACATAGATGTCATTAGCAATTAACTATATGGAAAGGGAAGACACTACATGCGGGTGCCACCTCTACTCTCTGCCTATGATGTTGTCAACAAAACCTTTCACCATCTTGGTTTGTGTTCTTTTCAAGAAGAAGGAGATAAAAAGAAATGTTATTTATTCTAACTTTATGTTGTCAGTTTGATCAACAAAGATGCAAGAATACGTGTAATTCACATTCTATGTCAGAGAGAGTGAACTGGACACTTTTAGACTAGGCAGAGGCTTTGGTAGTGCGAGATCGTAAAGTGATATCACATGTAATGTCTAGACGAAGCGCCCGTAGTATTAGCTTATTTTCTGGTGTGTTTTCTAGTGCATGTAATGTTCACCAATAGAATTACCGGATATATCATAAGTCTCAGAGCCTTCCGTGGAAAAGTAATAGTTTCAAAATCTTTCACTATTGCTATTATAATACAACCATTTTCGAAACGCGTTTATGGAAACAAAGATTCTAAATATGTTCATTTGCTATGCAGTGAGGCATGAGCGTATATCATCATTTTTTATCATTACAATAGGGCACACTATAGTACGGAAGAAAATGTGTAAAGCATCATCTAAATAGCAATGACTGTGGCGCATTTTTTGGACAGATACACTTGAGGCCCTTGCGAGAATTATTGTCGCATTGGTCCGACGCTTCTATTTACAAAACATTAGAAGTAATCTCAGACAACATGAACCAATCAACCGATATACTCTATATGGCATGGCAGACTTTATCAAAAGCGCCCATGTATACTTTCTTTATAGAGAGCAAAGGGATAAGTCAAGTTTAAATGCGCTTCGTTTCCAAGCAACGATGAAACTAACTCATTCTTTTAGCCCTGTGGCACATTATATTAACCTGTTACACGGTTTTCAAGTCCACACTCCTCCTAATGAATGTCAAACAAACTCAAACTCAAAATTTGACCTTAAAGCTCTTTAGCTTTTTCATGCACATATATGTTTATTATTTGCAGAGCCTTGAGCTTTTGGAAAAAGATAAAAGCTTCAGATAATTAAAGTCGAAAGGCAATCATGACTAAAACGGAAGTTCACTGGCATGAGTTTTATGCTCCGAAGCATACCATTTTACACAGTTGTCTCTCTAAGATAGTAAGCCGTATGCTGTTGCCACAGTCATACCTCTTCCCTAAATTATAAGCTTATCGTCGCCATAGTAGCACTCGGGATTTCTTTTTATGTTTACGTGTATATATATATATATATATGTATATATGTGTGTGTGTGAGTGTGAGTGTGTGTGTGTGTGTCCTGAGAAAATTACGCCTATTCGTTTTACTGTTTGGCTTATTGATTAAAGTTTCGCCTTTTTTAGCTAAAAAAGCGAGCTAAGGCTGATGAGGTTACACATTGTATTAAGTTTTACACTAAATTTCATTAATGATAAAATGAATTTTATTTATTCTTTAAAGCAAAAGAAGCTATCATCAAAAGAATGTCTAAACTTGTAAAGAACAAAAGTAAAGTAAATAAATATAATCAAACAAGAACGCGTCGTTTTGTTTTTGTAACCTGAAAGTTGCCTGAACTTTATTTTGGTATGCATAATATTATTTGTACTCTGATACGATTCGGAATAAAACTTTTTAGCTAAAACCTTTCAAAATCTTTACGGATGATCAATAAAAAAAGGAAATCTAGAAATACAAGCCTCGCTCAAAAAACGTATAAATACACCTCCTTCAATTTGGCCCTTTTTTTCTCTTCATCAAATAATAACCATGTCTTACCACGAAGAAGCCTACAGAAAGATTGAACAAGAAGAAAACAAGGCCGAATGGACCCACGAACTCCTTTCTGCCGCTGCTGGTTTCGCTGCCATGCGCGCCTACAACAAGAAGAAGGAAGAAGAAGGTGCCAACCCTGAAAATGACCACCACTTGGCCAAGCAAATGATCGCTGCTCTTGCTGCTGCCTCCGTTGACCACCTTGTCGAAACCAAGGGTATGGACTGGGTTGACCGCCACAAGGCTAAGAAGGAAGCCGAAGAAGAAGCCAAGAAGCTTTACACTGAAAAGACTGGTTACGAATTCTAAACATCTCGTATATATATATAAATGTATTCGCTTAAATAAAAAGCATTTGTCTATAAAGCTGTAAAAATGTAATCTATGGTCGTCTTGTTTTGTCTGCTTTTTTTTTCGTGTCATCGAGCGTGGATTATTTGGAAGGTAAGGAAGGTTATAGTGTAACAAATACAGCGAAGGACCTGTAAAGCTACTTTTGAATTGGTTTCATAATTTGACATGGTCATCTTGTTCAAATGTATATGTAATATGGGTAAAGGCGCGTATTTATGCAGTTGTCAAGCTGACTTGTGGAATAAAGAGAAATAACGCGATAAAGACAGTGCCTAAAGAAACGGTAGAAAGTTGTTATCAGTTATTTTTAAATATGAACACGGAATATTTAAGACTTTCTAGTCTTCGTTGACGTAAGATATATGTTGGGCTACAACGGTGCAGCAGGCAGAACCATGCCCTTCAACTCACTTTGGCGGCACCACCATGAATATAAGCGATTAAGCATCTCAATGAACAAAGGTATTTGAGGCAACTGTCTAAAGGGAGCATTATAGAAAGCGGCTATAGACCTATCTATGTTTCTTTTTCAGAAAGCAGCGGCGAGTTGAGATTCAATAAGTCCCTGACTATTATCATTTTTTTAAATGATTACCTTCTTAATCTATCCTCAAAGTGAAAATCTTGTCTGTACCAGAAGGATTAATGGGCAACTCCAGAAGCTTTGTCAAAATGGCTTTATTCATTCTGGTATTTTTGCTCATTGCACTAAATATTGTCTTTATGTGCTTACGAAAAGGTCGTAGACTTCATTTCTAAACGTCTTTTTTATGTGATTATAGTAAATATAATTTGATAACCACCAATATGAAAGACAGTGCTCTGAAAAAAAAAAATGGAACTTTTGATGCAATATGTTTATATTTGTTCGTACACTTTATTTGTTTATGAAAGAAAGATGTCATAAGTTTAATATGATTCTTCTTCTTTATCTTATTCTCATCCGATGTAACGTAAAATGCATGTGCTACTACAAGATTATACTCGGGATATCATAATAATGCAGATTCATGCGAATAAAGCCAAGCTGTAAACCAGATATCAGTGACGACGACACACGTCTTGTCTTCAAATAGTGTCTGTTCTATTGATAAGAAATAAAGTATGGGGAAATCATGCATTAAGATATCAAAAAAAAATAACAGTTTGCCAGTTTATGCATTTATGTGATTTGGCCATCAGGCACTGTAAATAAACTGTTAATAGCAGACTTGAATCTCGAATATGCTGTCACTGATGAATAGTTGGGGGCCCAAAGGGAGATATGAAGACATAAACTATACTTAAGCTGTACTCAACTCATTGCAAATAAACAAAGTCACTTCTCCCCAGTCATTATTTTACTTGTAAGAGAGTGACGACGAAGATGAACATAAATCCCTTTATTTGTTTCTGCTCGACTCTATATTCCATCTAGGGCAAATGAATTCCTAAAGCAGAGTTTAACAATTCTTGGCCGCTTTTGCATAAAAATTTACACTGAAAAAAAAAATGTTCCATCTGTCAGAAGGAGTTCATTTATTTATTCTTGAACAACCCTTTTTGAAGCCATTTTGGTACACCCTTGGAGGAACTGCTACTGCTACTACTACTAGATGACTTTTTCTCACTTTGTAGACTAGGACCTTCATTTGCTCTTGGCTCTGGAGATGGCATTGGCATCTCTTCTTTCATACTCAAGTATTCTTGCTTCAAACCGTTTCCATTTTGTTCTCCATTTTCAATCCAACCAAACAAAACATTAGACGCAGGTGATAAGCCCGCCTTATACAGTGTCAATGATGGATCTGTCAGCTTTTTTCTAGGTGGTAAGCACAAGACAAATTTACGTTCAGGTGTTTCCAGTAATGTACGTATGAAGTCGTATAGTTGAGATACTTTAAAGGTCATGAGTACATATTCCACCAACAAAACAATCATACAAACCTGTCTCTTTTGATTGAAATACTGCTTGAACAATGGTATAATCGGGCATACGAACACGAATTGTTGTTCTGGGATACTTCTTCATCCTTTCTTGGTCTTCAGCATCTCTCATCTTTTGAGTCTTTAATGGCCTTTGTTTTTTTAAAAAAAAAAAAGTTAGAACATAAAGATTACAGTCATTAATGACAATTACCTGCTTTCAAGCTTTTCTCTTCTTTCTAAAGTAGATTGGTACAGCATTTTTAATTCGTTGGCATCTAATTTATAAGCTGATTCTGGTAGTTCAGCTATGTAGAAGCGTATTATGTAAGTTATAGATGAACATAATCAATAATTCACTTACGTATAGCTGGTGCATTCTTGGGAGGACTCAATATCTTGAGTTGCCTGTCAACAGTAGATTGTTCAGATTGTGACATTTTGCTGAAAAAAAAAAAAAAGGAAGAGAGAGAGGGGGAAAGCGACACAGTTGAAAAGCTTTGCTTTAAAATTTCCTTTTATGGAAGCATTCGTGTCTTTTAATTGTTCTTCTCTTTCTGCTTTGTTTTACAAGAAAACCTAAGCATTACTAGCTGCATCTTACCCATTGATACAGTTGTTTTTCAGAACACGCGCATTTGAAGCAAAGTGATAATGAAAAAATAAAGAGTTCGCACAGCCTGTCTCTATGAAACTAAAGGCTAATATAGATAAAGATGGGACAAAATCTAACAAGTCTATTTGAACCTCTTAAAGAATCATTAGATATCATTGAAATGCTAGATCAAACGTGCATTGAATCCAATACAAAAGAAAATGATTACACAGTCTACTCATTCAAAGATTTACGGTTCAGCTTGGATTGGTAAAAGAAGCTGAAGAAATCATTATCAATTATCAGAAATAACTCAATTATTATAGATCACCTCTCACAACATGACTAATCTGACACCTGTTCAACTTGAAGAGTTTGAACAGACGTTCAGATACTTTGATAAGGATAATGCCAACACATTGTCTGTCTCAGAATTCAAATATACGTTATTTAGGTTAGGTATTGTCTATGACAATGATAAGCTAGAAAACATATTCTATACCATCACCAATGACAATGATTTTGCTACTTTTGAACAGTTCATTCGATTTATGGTCTCGATTATAAAAGATAAGTCAACACTGGATCAGATATGAAAGTCATTTAGAGCTATGCCAAATAGTGAAGACAATGTGGAAGAATATGATGTGAGTTATATGTCGAATTATTTGCTTTAAAATTGGAGCCTGGATCATGCTTGAGTACAGTTTTAAAAAAGTCCGGTCCGGACATGGACTCACACAATCAAATCATTCCCCACCTGCCATCCCTTCAATATTGATGATTGAAGGACTCAATAAACGATCCTTCTCTTTTTCCACTAGTTAGGCAAGTATCCACAAAGATAAAAGAGAAGGGAGATTAGTTGGATGCATCTGTTAAAGAAAGGATCCATTGACCTTCTCATAACATGGATTAAAAAGATGAAGACTAACATGCTTATTTTTATTATTATATACATCAATTTTGTATCACCTTCATTTTCAACACATCACACATTATTGACATTACAACACATTATATAATTTATCATTACATCAACTTACAGCAATGGGTCGTGTTATTCGTGCTCAGAGAAAGGGTGCTGGAAGTATTTTCAA
>JAMYHX010000637.1:0-20112 GCA_025529335.1 Rhizopus sp. PT2906
GAAATCAACCAATGGTAAACGTGACAATAGAATTTAACGATCGCGAATTTTACTCTTGGCATCAGTATCAATAATTTTTGGAAAAACTGTATAACTCAGGTGTAATCAATACTTAACTACACAGTATCACAACTGTTGTTGATGTCAATGGCGTATTCCAAAATGGAAGGTGATATGAATTGAGCAAGTTTCAAGCAACTTCGATCGCCACTCTATTCAACGTAAGCCCTTTTGACTCAAGATCCATTGCTCATGACACCTCCTTTGGTAACATATTGCAGAACGTGCACAAGAACTGGAAAGAATCGACCAATAAACTTTTCAAAAGAATAATGAAGACAAGTAACCCGGAAAAGTGAGCCGCCTATTTGATCTCATGACATTTAGTTAAATTGCATATGGAGAAGAAATTCAACGCTTTTGAGAATGAGCCAGAGTTGTCAGAAGATAACTTAGTGGTCAAGATTTGGGGACCAACGTTGGAAGCCTTGTTCTCTAATATGTGCGTGGTGTTGCATTGCGGTGACATTCTATCATAAGAGACACAAGAAGGGAAAATGGCCCACCGAAAGATGGACCCTCGTTTCCTCTGCTCTTTTGGGAATTCAAACGATGACAGTGACACCAAGTTTAGGGAGATGACCTGTGTTACGAAACTCTACGATGACAAGGAGAAGTTCATGATCAATGGAAAAGCACAACTAAATGAGATCGCATCAATCTACAGCCTTGATGTTTGTGGCATCAGACTTTGCCTGATACAAACTTTTGACTTTGAAGCCGTCGTCAATGAAAATTTTTGTGGAGAGAAAAGGGGTGTATGTCCTAAGGAAGACGAAGGAATTCCCTGTTCCTATTTCAGCAAGGAGGATCAGAAATGATAGTGAGGGGTTTTTCAAAGGGTTTTCGATAAGATCAATGACTATCGAACCCTCCGTCATTTTATCATGATTGTCTGAAGAAGAAGGGGAGAATGAGCCACGTCGCCTACGATAATAAGCCTGCTGCTGTCACCAGAATGCCACCATCAATGGTTACTGTCCTATTCTACGTTGAGTAAGGGTCAATAAGCAGTGTCTACATATCAATAACAAAAGCTCAGTAACATAAGCTGACCAATCACAATCATAATTACAAATCCTATAACCATTTTTAAAATCTTCATCTTTATTCTTCCCAATTAAAGAGACATAAAGAGCTCCATTGTACTTTCTGTCTATTCTTACTACAAAAAATACCACAACTACAGAGTAGACGCTTTCTTTTAATTCCACCTTGTACCTTCATTGGAAGCTAATGTAATTAAAAAAAAACCTCTTTATTGTCACTACAAATCATTGCCTTTCTCATTCCTGTATCTGTATGTGTTTTTATCATTCATACCCTTATTCTTATTGTTATTGATTCTTATTGTAGCCCATGTTATGACCACTATCGCCCCATCTATGTGTCAGACGGCTTTACATTTAGCTCTATGATTTTATAGATTTACAGAGATAAGCGTTCATTTTTATAAGTTGATTATGCAGACAAGATCAAATTATGGCAGCTGTTGAATAAAAAAAAAGACAACTTCTCCTGTAGCTTATTACTTTACCCGTTTATCACAAGCACACTCTTACATATTTAATTATAGCATTTTCTTGTCTATTTTGTGAATATACGCTTAAACACATCAGCGATAAGTTTGACACAACTAGGGGACAAATATTCAGCAACAAGAAGAAATAGATCGTATGACCTTTTGCTCTACACAACCATCAATTTATTGATCTACTTCCAATGGCTTATTTTTACAGCATAGTAAACATGTACAAGTATTTTCTTAAAGACATTTTTATGTATTTTATATAATGAAATGCTCAATAATGTGTGTCATCTTATGTAATTACTGTATATGAATACGAATATGGCAAAAAATGAAACAAAGGGAAACATCTCACCTTTAATTTCTCTTCATCCGTGATTAAGGAGGTGACAACATACCATAAAAGGACACCAAGGAGGTGACGTTCAATTTGTTTATTTTAAAATAAACTTTCTTTAAATAGTATAAATTACATCATTGCATAAAATTTTGTTTAGCTTTAAATGGTAAATTGAAACTCAACAAATCTTTCTGTCATTTTTTTTTTCTGTGTTAAACTCATTGTTTTGAATAAATATGCGGCTCCTGCTTTTTTTTCTTTTTTTCTTTTCTTTTCTAGTTGTTTGTTGTAGATGATATTCATATACTATTTGTTATTATAAATCATACACGATTTACACACATACACATACACACACACACACGCACACACACGCACACAGTAACAGCCGAAAAGGAAATTGTTATTATAGAAATACAGCCTACACAACAATAAATACACTTTATAGAATACAGAAAATATATAAAAAAGATTAATTATAATGTCAAGGTATTATTACAATCACTATGAAAGGCGATCAAATAACACACGTTTAATAGCAATGAAAGCACCAGAGATTCTGCTACATCAAAATATCATGCACAGTTATATTCTGGCCAGAAATTATTACAGAGAAGACAGTTACAACAACAACAACAGCAGCAGCAGCAGCAGCAGCAGCAGCAACAACCACATAACTATGATTCCTTCTTTAATACGAATAAACCAATGTCAATCAATAGTAAAATAATATCATTTGAAGCACCCAACCTATATCAGACATCCTTACAGCTAACTACTGAAATTGATATCCATGCTTGGTGGTCTGCTCTTGTTAATATATTCTCTAGTAACAATCATAATAAAGAAATAATAAATGACTTGTCACTAATTTAATGTCCATATATCATCAAAAGGTACTTCGTTTCACGCTACCCGTGTGGCCTTGAGTATTCCTCAAGACTCAAACGACCCTTACTCAGGTCCTTGGGGCTTAAAAGCAGTCTACAACAAAACAGGATCCATCAGTCAGGAATCAGAAAGTGGAACTACAGAATCAAGTACAGAAGACAATAAGGATGACGAGACAGCGTTTGATTACTTTTTGCACAGTCATCGTGTTCACGAAACAGGTCCTCATCATGTCCCTTGGTGCTTTGAAAGATTACAGCCATTTGAATCTGAACCTGAACCACTCATCAACAATCCAAGTGTACAAAAAATATTAAAACGAAACACTGTTGTTGTCTTATCAAGAGAATATCGCCGAAAGTCGCCCTCATTTACAAGAAAAAAATATGGAAATGATGAATGTAACATTGACTTGTTCAAAAAGGCTCTACTTGACCAAAAGGGCGAAAAAGGCAGCCCTTACCCAGCCACTAGACGAAGGTCCGCTTGGTCCTTACCTGTCATCACCACTCCTTGCCTATCACACAAGGATGAGATCCTTGTCGATGGATCAAGCTGCGTAGACGTTGACGATGACAACATGACGTCAAATAGTATGGCTAGCTCTAGTACATTTCTTCAAGATTATGACGAATATGAACAGCAACAGCCTTCACCTTGGTCACAGTCTCCTGCCCCTTCTCCCGCCATTATGGATTCGGAAGTCAATCCATTTTTTCAATCACCTCCTGATATAGATGACGATGCCTTCAATCCCGTGTCGCCAGAAGCTTGCTACGACAAATCTTCAGTGCCTTTCCCTCCTCCTATTTCAAATGTACACTCCATTGTTCATGTTCCCTTATTTCATCCGTTAGACGTCATTCAATCACAAGTTCCTTCAGCAAAGCATCACATGAATCCATCACCCATTGGTATTTTATCGTTCTTGGCACCTATCGTGCCTTATCCTCAGGTTCTCTTGGCTAGTCTTACTTCTCTAGCTCCGTTCATAGCTGCCAGTTTGACCAACGCGCTACAAAACTACCATATGAAAAAACAAAGCGAGATCTATAGAAGATACTCATCAAATGATGGTAATCCCCAAAGCGCCGACTCCAACGAACTGCCACGACGATCCTCTACGACTTCGACGAATCGAGAAGATGATGAAGAAGACGAAGATGATGATGATGATGAACAAAGTTTGATAGACTTGGCTAATGTGACGCCTACGCTTGAAAAGAGACCTGACCATCTAGGCTCCATGTCTAATTTTACTCGTAGTTCACTTGAAACAGTTACCGAGCAGAAGCTGACACCGATGAACGAGGTACCGATGAACATGGAGCTTGATGATAAAAAGGTTCTATCGCCTTCCTCCGCAGCTGTGATTGAAGGTTGGGGTGCCATTTCGCCTACCACTGGCTTGCCTATTTCGGCTTCTATACCGCCTCACACACTGTGCAGTGATAAAAGCTGCATCAAGCATCACTCTAGTAGTAGTAATAAACCTTTCAGAGAAAGGACTCCACCCTGTTTATCTAGCAACACCGTTACGGATGGCGCTGCTGCAAGTAATAATAATACACCATCTACAGATGAGGAAGATCGGATTATATCAAAAACAGACACAGATTACCTTTCATCCTCTGTCGAAGTAAAACATGCCAAACGGCCTTCACATCACAGCAAGAGAGCAAGAAGAAGAGGGCGATCAAAACGACATAAGAAACACGCTTACAGATACTATGAAGATGATGGGTTTCATTATCACAGTTCAAAAAACACCAAGGAATCTCTCGACAAGTTCTTTGTGGCTCCCAAGTCAAGTTTGCTACGATTGATTATTGATGGAATACCTATTCATGTGTTGTAAGTTGTTTTTTTTTTTTTTTTTACTTGTCTTTTTATGCTTTATTGACTCTTTACATTAGTACTTGTTCCCCCATCTCTGGTCAAGTAACATGGGTGAATAACCGAATGTTGCAGTATACGGGCGATTCATTAAAAGATCATTTAGGCCCTAGATGGCTTTCTCATATGCACCCCGATGATCAGCCCGAATGTAGAAAGGCATGGGAAGTTGCTTTTGAGCAAGGAAATGGGTTCGCTGGCGAGTACAGACTAAGACGATTTGATGGCGTCTATCGCTGCTTTCTTTGGCGAATTGTTCCTTTAAGAGACATGAAGGGAAAGATCATTCATTGGTTCGGCACATGGTATAATTTTGTTTAATATACATACCACGTATCACTAACAAAACTACAGCACAGATGTTCATGATCAGCATCTGGCCAAGGAGAGCAATATACGTCAGATGGAGATTGAAAGCAATGAACGTAAGTATAGACTTTTGGCAGAAGCCATTCCACAGATCGTCTTTACCTTCTCTCCGGGCGCTGGATTGACGTATACAAATGGCAAATGGAACAGTTACTCTGGTAAATCATTTGATCAGACCATGGGTCTCGGCTTCATGTCGTGTGTTCATCCTGAAGACAGAGCAAAACTGCAGTTACCCGACCTACCTACGCTACAACAGAGCAAGGCTGGTATCATGTGGCAAACAGAGATTAGACTATTGAGTTACAAAGAAGAGTATCGATGGTTTTTAGTAAAATGCGTCTCTGTAGACGAGCTGGACACGGGAGACGTCCGCTGGTTCGGTACTTGGTAAGTTTACTTTAAGCCATATGTATTTTTACTAATGAAAATACAGTACGGATATCAATGATCATAAACTTTTAGAACAAAAACTAAAGGAGGCTCATGATGCAGCACAGAGATCAACAGAAAGTAAAACAAGATTTTTATCCAACATGTCACATGAGATCAGAACCCCATTGATTGGTATCACTGGTATGCTCAACTTTTTGCTTGACACAGAGTTGACTGCAGAACAAACGGATTATGTGCATACGATTCAACAGTCTGCCGAGTCGCTCTTGGTAGTGATCAATGATATTTTGGATCTTAGTAAGGTTGAAGCAGGCATGATGAAATTAGAATGGGAGCCATTCAGTCTGGTGACCATGATCGAAGACGCGAATGAACTTATGTCAACACTGGCTATTCAGAAAAACCTAGAACTTAGCTTCTGGATAGATGATGATATACCTGATGTTATTGTGGGTGATCGAGTTCGATTAAGACAGGTTCTTTTAAATCTAATTGGCGTAAGTTTTCTTCCTTGTCAGCTGTTTGTTCATTATTAACTTTCTTTTTGGCAAAAAGAATGCCATCAAGTTTACTACAGAAGGAGAAGTGTATACTAAATGCGCTGTGGATAAATGGAATAGAGAAGAGAATGAGCTTATTCTGCTATTTGAAGTGATAGATACAGGCACTGGATTTGATGCTGATGATGAATCGGTCATGTTTAAACCATTTTCACAAGTGGATAGTTCTGTAAGTTTACTCTTGTCAGATAAATGTATAAAATTTACTAAATATAATGCAGAGCACACGCAAACATGGAGGCAGTGGTCTTGGTCTCGTCATTTCAAGACAGCTTATTGAGCTACATGGTGGTAAGATGAGCTGTAAGAGCGAAAAGGGTAAAGGTTCTGTCTTTTACTTTACTGTCAAATTCAAGATCCCAACCTCCAAGACAAGACCACAACCGCACACGCCAAGCAACGAAACGAACTATGATCCTTTCTTTAGAACGCATGGATACGGCAATGCATCTATGCTAAAACACCACCAAGAGAACGATGATTCTCCTGTTACATTCATCAATACGAAGCAGCTTGCGAATGATGACAGTAGCCGGTTTATACCCTCGCCCATGGCGCATTCCAAGAAACACAGTCAACTATCAGAATCGCCTGTCTCTAATCCTGCAGAGATTTTACAGGATGTGCTCATGTCCAAGACGTCAGCTATGCAACTTAAGCCTCCACCCATTCGAAACCCTATTGCTGCTGCTGCTGCTGCTGCTGCTGCTGCAAATAGCTCTAGTAAACCCATAACAGAGGCTATCATGAAAGCATCGCCTTCCAAACAGGAACTAATGACTCCTGCGATCAAGCCTGATAAGGCATCATCCGAGCTCCGTATTCCAACTATTGGAACAGGCTCTAGTCTAAACTCTCCCAAGAACGTCGTCATCTTGCCTCCTCGCACACCAACCATTGCCTCACCCTTACGTGCACTCATTGTCTCACAATGGAAGCTGTCGGGACAGTCGATGATGAAGCATGTCAGTTCGATCCTAAGCAGTATTGTGTCTCGACCAGACGGAAGTAAAGATCATCATTACCAGATTGACATGGTCTACAGCCAGATAGAAGCAATGGAAAAGCTAACTGACCCAAGCACACCTCCGTATGACTATATCATGATCAACTTGGCTTCAGAACAGCAAATACTGCTACTGACGAAAGCTATTCGTGGATCGTTAAACCAGCAACAGGCGAATGCACTTGTCGTTACCACACCGATACAAAGATCTCAAATTACAGAGAGCGCCAAAGGTAGAGAGGACGAGGTCATTCCGAAAAAGTGTGGTTTTGTATTCAAGCCCTTGAAACGGTCAAAGCTGCAGTGGTATTTTGGCGTCAGGCAACAGAATGAGATGAAGCAATCCAATTCAAACACAACGACGTCTGATACATCCACAACGCTCACCATTACAAGCAATATATCAACACCTGATACACCTTATAAACGAGCCGCTACTCAGAAGGAAATATTCAAACGTATGAATGATGATGTGGGAAGTAAAGGATATAAGGTGTTGCTTGTTGAAGGTAAATCATAAATATCATAAAGGAACACTGTGAGTCTAATGTTTTTAAAGATAACTTGGTGAATCAGAAAGTACTGACAAGATATTTGACAAGAGTGGGTCTAAGTGTTGATATCGCTGTACATGGACAAGAATGCATAGACTTATTTTTAAAGCACCCCAAGAGTCATTACGATCTCATCCTCTGTGATTTATTTATGCCTGTGAAAGGTAAGCATTTTGACGTGCTTTTGACGTTATGTGTAACACTTTTTAGATGGGTACGAGACAACAAAGGAAATAAGAGAATGGGAAAAACAGCATTTGAAAAAGGACGAAGAGCCTATTCCAATTATAGCATTATCAGCTAATGTGATGAGCGATGTGGCGGATAAATGTTTACAATGTGGATTCTCTACTTATATTTCAAAGCCTGTGAACTTTGCTGTCTTGAGTGATGTAATCAGAAGTTTCCTATTAGATAAATAAATAAATAAATAAAAAATAAAAAACATTTTTTCTTTCTTTTTTTTTTGTCTGTCTGTTGTGACCCATGTCTTTTCTTGCATTAAAAAGCTTTTCCAAATCAAAGGTTCCTTCCCTTTATGCTACAACAAGTGTTGTAAGTCTACAAGCATACTCTTAAAAAAAAAAAAAAAAATTCATGCTGGTTCTTTAAAGTGTTTTATGCGCAGCTTAAAAACAGCAAGCAACCCAGCTGCTATCGCTAATCCATCACCTCCACCTTATGAACCACATAAGAAAACACCTAAATACAAGTCTTTTGAAGTGTATCGATGGGTATAAATCACGTCTTGTATCAAGTTTGATAGACTAATCGTACGCGTGTATCAATAGAACCCCGATCGACCTACCGAAAAACCTATACTTAAGACGTTCAAAGTGGATTTGAATGCATGCGGTCCCATGGTACTTGACGCTCTTATCAAAATCAAGAATGAACAAGATTCTACCTTGACCTTTCGTCGTTCCTGTCGTGAAGGTATCTGTGGCTCATGTGCCATGAACATTGGTGGCATAAACACACTTGCCTGTATTGCTAGAATCGATCCTGACATATCAAAGCCGCTCAAAATTTATCCTTTGCCTCACAGTAAGTTGTTTTTATATATAGGATAAAAAACTTAACCACAGGCTACTAGTGAACATTATCAAAGATCTTGTACCTGACTTGACACATTTTTATAAGCAATATAAAAGCATTGAACCCTATTTGAAGCAAAGGACATCTCCTCCTCCTGACAGAGAAAATTTACAATCGATTGAAGATAGAGACAAGTTGAATGGTTTGTATGAATGTATTCTATGCGCTTGCTGTTCTACTTCTTGTCCATCTTATTGGTGGAATCAAGAAGAATATCTCGGTCCGGCTGTCTTGCTGCATTCCTACCGCTGGATGGTCGATAGTCGTGATCAATATGGTAAAGAGCGCAGAGAAAGATTGCAAGATAAGATGTCGTTGTATCGATGTCATACTATCTTGAATTGCTCAAAGACTTGTCCAAAGGGACTCCAGCCAGGAAAGGCTATCCAACGAATTAAAATGCTCATGGCAACAGAGTAGAAGCATATCCTACTCATATTTAAATAAAATGTGTCTTTTTCTCTTCTGTTTTGTTGCAATTGTAAATATGAGCTGTTTTTATGTTAAAAAAAAAAGAATACTAGACACACAGTCTATTTTCATAGCTTTCAAAAAGTAAAGATATGGTTAAATAAAACTCTTCAATTAACCTTTTGACATTGTAGGTCAAAGGATAAGGATGACTATTGACATCGTTTACTGTAATTAAACATAGTATAATAACCTTTACATGTCCTTCAAAAAAAAAAAAAAAAAAAAAAAAAAAAAAAAAAAAAAAAAAAAAAACAGCCTAATGTATGGAGTCTATAATATATTCATGTCATTTGTACATCTTGCTCTCGTTTGCTTAAGACATACACACTAAAAGGAGGGAGAAAATCAACTCATAGTAGCCAAAACAAATAGAAAGCGTCTTTTTATGCTCGATTACAAAGGCTCAATTTATTTACACATTAAATAAAATTATATATATTACAGCAATTACTTGGCGTTTTGCTTGATGTTTTCACCAGTTTCTTTAACCTTTTCACCAGCCTTTTCTTGCAGTTCTTGACCCTTTTCCTTGGCATCGCCAAGACGCTTTTCACCTTCCTTCTTTGCTTCACCAACCTTCTGCATAGCATCATCCTTGGACTGTTCGTACTTTGATTTGGCTTCATCAGCTTTACCACCAACAGCTTCCTTTACATCATGCTTTGCTTGATCATATCTATCCTTTACTCCATAGGCAGTCTGCACAGCACCATCCTTCATATCGTCATACTTTTCTTTAGCATCGTGCTTGGCTTGTTCGTATCTGTCCTTTGCACCATAAGCAGCTTGCATAGCCTCGTCCTTGGTTTCTTGGTACTTTTCCTTGACTTGGTTCACCTTGTCTTGGACGACTTCAACCTTGTTATCTTTGGCCTTACCAGACCTACTGTAAAGATAATAGGCGACACCACCAGCAGCAGCTAAAGCGAGATAAACACCGTTGCTGTTGGAAGCTCTGTTTTGTTCGGGATGTGTAGCATAGGTGCGCTTGAGAGTTGGAGCACGAACGACTTGACGAGATTGTAAGAGAGATTTTCTAAAGATAAAACTAGACATGTTGATATAAAGATAAAACTAAACAAGGTCTCAATTCAGTCGAAATCAAGTAAGCATTTTTATACTTTCAAAACGCGTAATGACACTATGAGATCATTTCGTGTTCCGCTTAAAGCAGACTGACGTAAATCTTACACATTTCTTTGTCGAACCATCGACAAACGACCAATTGAAAATGACGTTATCAGATTTACTCTTTTTTTTTCTTCTTCTTTATAGAATGAGAAAAGACAGAGTAGACAAAAAAGTAAAGTAATGCGGATAAACATTGTGAGAATAAGAACGATACACAGAGATAGTCTTGTTATGGTTTTCAATTGAAGAAGGGTTTCAATACAATTGAGCGCTATATTCAATCTCAGATAAGCTTTTGGAGAGGTAGAGAAGGGGATACAGTCTTTGCAGAATGTAAAGTCATATTTTGTAGCTTTTATAATACAATTTGTACGAAAAAGCGACAAGTCAGCGCGACACCTCTTTCTGGAAATGGTGTATTTAATTAGCATTGTTCGGTGTAACATAACTCAATTCTATAACCCTAAAAACAGTGAATTGATAAATTATATTGATTGTACACATGCTGTTTGACGAGAAAACAATTTAAAAGAGCTCCTTATCATAAGAAATCATTATATATCATAATTTTTATAATCAACTGAAAAGAGAGCCCTGTTGAAAACCATTCACTGCTAGAGGGCCTTTTGGCCAAGCGGCTCCCCGACACACCTAAGTCGCCACCGAAATGATGAAGTAAGAATCCAAAGGACCAATCAAAGTGGCTGTAAAGTGGCTTGATCACCACCAGAGGTTGATACTCTTTTTAGAGAGGGATGTCTTGATAAAATGCTATAGTTTGACTCTACATAAGACACCAGGATAGAGCGTATATTCAAAGCAACATTTATATCCCTTTGCTATGCCTGCTATTACTCATTAAAATTAATACTCTTATCATTTACATTGTGCTTACGATATCACGATCATTTGCAGCTGGACACAATTGGCAATGCTTGAACTGATAAATGACCGGAGGATAGTCTTCAGATAAAGTTTAGTAATAGCCCTAGTATATGACTTTATGCGCAATTCTACTTACTGCTGGGTTCTCTTTGTGAGCATTCCGATGTACGACCAACAATCCTCTTGTTATCGTCCAAACATCGTAGAGTAACATTTTTCTCCCCTTGCAGACGAACTTTCTTTTTCCTTTTGAACATAAAAAAAAAGTTAAAGTTATTTAATGTTACAAATACAATGATCTGCTTACTTGTGATTGTGAACAAGCTTTTGTCTTTCATATTTGTTCTCGAGACGTCGGCGGCATTTGGAACAGGTCACACTTGTCCTGAACTCATCAACAGGAATTACTAATGCCCTCTGGGCCAATGCCCTTTGAACTTTTCTGTATATAAAATGAACATTAGCCTATTCAATAAAGTGATAAAGTTGCTACGCTACTCTACCTTCACAGGGATGGGAGTATACCATGCTTTGGTTCCAGTCAAGCTTGCATCGCCATAAGCGATTACTGTTCGCTTTTCTTCTTTTGCAACTATTCCGCTTGCCTTTTTGTATGTATTCTTTGCTTTTCTTCATTTCTTTGAACTTGTTCTGTGGGCAAGGGTATAAGGAGCACCAGCGGCAATTTGAACCAGTACAAGATCACATATATGATTGTCCGTGATTTGTCTGTTCTGAACAAGGTACGCCTTCGTCTCACGATGGTGATAACCTTTCATATAATCAAAAATCCTACAAGATACAAAACGATAAATATGGCAAATAAGGCCACTCAACTACTTACTTTTCTCGGTTTCTACTGATGACCCTCAAGTACTTCAACAATTCACTACTATTTACAGAGCCCACTGCAGGAATCTCACTGTATACCTGCTGTATACCAGCTGCCTCTCTGTTCTTCGGTTCTACTTTTCTCGCCCACTCAAACCCCGAGCACATCCTAACGAATCGTCAGTAAAAGGTTTTTTTGCATTAAACAGAAGATTATATAAATTAACATATACTTACTTATACTCCGCATTGCTAAACTTTGTTGTATTTTCTTTAACTGTCTTCTTGTCTATAATTTCAGAAGCTGAGCAATCTGTGGAAACAAATATGTCTCTAAGGCCGATGTGTATTGTAAGTATTACTTGATATTTTCAAAATAATGTTCATACCTGGGTCCAGGCCAATTATTCTATCGTTCAGTGTTATGCCCGTGGGCTCTTTTTCAAAGGATACACCCCTTTGCTCCAGTTAACTACTGCCATTTTTTATGTAACTCTAGGATGCTTACTTGTTCCAGAAACAGATGCCTTACCGAAACGTAAACTGATCATATGGCCATCTGTTTCAAAGTCATGATCGAACGAGACATTAGTTACGCTTGTGCTTTTTTGGGCTACAGTCGAGTTGACATCTTAGTGCTAATGATTGGAAATTTCTCTGATGTTACCTCTTTTTTTTTTTGCACGTAGTCTAAGTTGAAAAGTTCTTCCCAAAGTTTTTCTTTCCACACTGGATCTTTATAATATTTATTGAATACATCTTTTTTATAAACATATCCACCTATTTGCAAGGAAAAGATAAAATTAGCGTAATCCTATAGATCATTATACAATTATCATACATTGTTTTTCAAAAGTGATTCTTGAGGCTTAGTTACACTGTCTGGGACATTGTAGTTTTCAGTGTATGCTCTTTTAAGAAGGTGATAAAAAGTATCGGATGGTATAGATACATGAACTGTTGATAATTAGTAAACTTTGTGTCATTCTCTGTAATAGAATATATAAAGATTACCTATTTGATGAGACGCAATGGGCAATAAAGAGAGTCTTTTGGCATAGTTGTTAATGTCTGTTAAAAGTGACTTGAAATACGTTAGATATATTTCTGAATGGATGGAAGCGGTATCTGTACCAGTCAGCTTTTCTTCTTTCATAGGATAGAAGTATTCAAAATAGTTGCCATGTTGATATCTATACAAGTATGAAAAAGAGTTCATTAGACCATATAAGTTCATTCTTGATAGGATACTTATCATTACTTATAAAAATTGATAATCTCTTGGTTATTGCCAAAGAATTCTTGTTGTTCTGCACCAGATAAAGGCATATAATCAACAATACGTTTCATTAATCGCTCTAAGAAATTGTTATTAATTTTATTACTGTAGATTGAATGTGCTTATTTATATTCAATTGAACGTTGTTGATCGTATTATCTCTGTTAAATTTCTTAATATAGCTTATGATTACCCTCTTCAAAAATTTGTGCAAGTTACGCGTCAAATGAACTGCTACGTCTATAATGCAAGAGCCAAAATTTGTTTAAAAATAAACATTGATGGTAATTACTAGCACACATTTTTGAAGCATAAGAACTGGCTATCGATCCGTGTAAAGGTGTGATGCTTAGTATTTCGTATAAATGCTCTAGAATAAGCATGATTTTAGCAATCATCTTGACTTTATTATTCATGCTACCTCTAGTATCTGGTCTTCGCCTTACTGCATCGAAAGAGGGAAAGTGTCTATTTATAAATGGATGATAGAACTGTAGAAGATATATAAAGTTAAAACCCTCATTCATGCTTCATAGATGTATACTATATACCACGTATCGTGCTTCTCCTGTGGGTGTAGAGGAAGCCCTCTTGTGCATATGGTTCCAGAACTGTGCCGTAGTAATTGATTTGAGAACATAGTCTTCGGCTTCCTCAGGCTCAAGGGATTTACAGACCAAAAAGTAGGCAAGATTCATTGCATCTCTTCTGAGTACGGTATACCTCTCAGAGACAGTTCGTAACAGTTACCATTGTAACAAGTCATTAGAAAGTAATACCTTGGAACTTCTTCAAGGGGTAAAATTGGTTATCCTGGAACAGTTAATAATCCTTATTCATAGGTAGCAATAACGATCAATTCACCTATAGTATCTTCCTGTCTGTTCCTGATCTTATTGGATCAAATACAGTCATTTCAAAAAGTAAAGTCGTGGTTATTGAGTTTGATGTCATGCATGTCGTATCCGAACATAATTCACGCTTATTGAAACTAAATAAATTACCCTTAATTAACACTTACTAGTACAAAACATCATTTCTTGATTCAGATATCACAGTAGTAAAAACTAGCGAACCCCTTAATTAAGCCACTCTACTCCAGAACAACTGTTAGACCCACGTTAACTATAATCCCACAGTAAACCTAAATAAGAACCACTCTTTATCAGTAAAGGATTAATTCAGTCTTACTATATCTTATTGTCTCTTATTACTTTGTATATTATCACACATGTACTCGGCTCTGTAGAGGATCTTCAGCGACTGCAAGAAGGATATAACACAAGAAGCGTACGTTTTACTATGCATAGAGCATTTCGCTCTCACAATGAAACTACAGCATGCGTTCCCCACTGGGATAGCCTTATCCACAGTGAAGATACGTACAACGTCTTCAGAAAAGTATTTGAAAGAGCTTACAAGAGGTATGAAGATCAGAAAGCGTCTGTCAAATTCTGATTGAACCATTTGGAAACAAAGAATTATAACGTACTCATCAACAATGACTATGACAGTTCATTCACCTTTGGATTCTGCACAACTTGACAAGCATCCCTTTTAGCCGAAACAAAGGATTTTTCTTTGGATACAATACATAATACGACTGTGTTTAAAGATGGCCTGTTGTATACTTTGGTGATCGGGCATGCAGAAACTGGAACTGGCTGTTCCGTTGCATTCCTCTTCACTACTGATAGATCCTTTCTTGCCTGTAAGTCACTGACTCTACCATTTAAAACATTCTGCCAGTCTCCGTCCTGAAAAGATTATGATTGACATGAGCGACGTAGAAGAAAATGCGATTCGTAGTATATTTCCATCTGTCAATATTCAATGGTGTCTTTTTCATATACTGAGAGCAATATCACAGCAAGTACGAGCCAAACTTGTGCTTGAAAGTATATCAGATAATAAAAGAGCGCATCAGGCAGTTATCTCACAATTGAAAGGGATGATGTGGGAGAACAGTAGAGCTGAATATACCAGAAAGCTCAGCCAATTCATTCAAGAGTTCAGTATATATCCTCTATTTCAAGAACAGCTATTTGGATAACGACAGGTTCATAAAGTGAACAAGAGCCTATCAGCCAAACAGATATATCAACATGGAAACAAATAACTACGTTGAAAATTGGCACAACCAGCTCAAGACTAGCTATTTACAAAGAAGAAGAAATAGAAGAGTAGACAGACTGATGTATATCCTGGTCAATGACGTTGAAGAAGACTTTATAAGTAACATAAATCGTATCCGAATGAATGTTGGAAGAATGGGGCCTGAAGCAAGAGAAGCAAGAAGGGCGCTTGAAGCTGAAGAAGTTAGCATCCATGTGGCAATGGACATGATTTCTGAGGTGGAAAGAGCTAGCTTGTACAATGTTTAGTCGTTCAACAATGCAGACGAAACTTATGAAGTTCGTGTTGAAAATGATACGGTAAAGTCTTGTAGTTGCTCAGACTTTCGATACCGAAACAGGACTTGTAAGCATATGTTCCCTCTGGGACGTTGTACTGAATATGATGTTTGGAGAGTTGAGAAATACAAATGCTCATGAAAAAGAAAACTCTAACGCTTTCCATTTTAAAGGTTCAGCTTATACTGAAGTATCAACTATTGAAGGTCTGCAATCTGAACTTGGACATGAACTGCAAAGAGAGCAAGAAGATATGGTGCAAAAGTTGAAGATGCTGAAAGAAGTTGTAGAGAATCTAAGATTTGACGAAGTTACCAGTTCGTGGCAGCTTCAAGTTGAACAGCTTTATAGAGAAGTTGTATTAAGAAGTAATCAAGTAGAAGAGTTACCATCAAACATTCATTTAGAAAGATAAAGAGGATAAATTGTATTTACGAAAAATATGGTGCGCGAAGAAAATGTGAAGTCAGCTATGGTGCAAAATTATGGTGTGCCTAAAGTTACTCCTATTCCAAGCGGTTTCCGATTACGTCACGTCTGTGTTTTTTTTTTTTGCTCAGCGCACACACACACACACACGCACGCACGGTGTGTGTGTGTGTATGTGTGTATTTTGATTGTATTTTATACCCTACGTTTTCTCTCTTTCTACCCTCCCTTTGTTCTCGACACCTAATATACTCTTTACTTTTTACAAATTATATTATATAATCAATGAGTGCATATGAAGCTTTTTCTTTGTCAAAAAAGGTTCAACAAGCCAAAAAAAACAGCACCATTTTCTTATTCTCCTTTTTTATATATAGCTTAGCAATGTGACCTCTGAAGCAGCTCGATTCTTTTCAAATTACAAACTAAATTCACCTTCAATAAGAAGATTATCAACCACTGCTCGACTCTCTCAAGATTATAAACAATGGATTCTAACCAAAACTGCGGTAATTGATGAAAACATTAAAAGCGCACAAGTGTTGACATTTTAGGTTCCCAATAAAAAAGGCTGATCTAAACCGGATTAGCAAGCACATGTTGGACAGTACTCATATACTCAAGGTCGATCCTTCAGCAGACACCACTCGCATAATACCCATGGTTCAGCGTCGTACAATATTTTCAAGTACAGGGAGCAATAGTAGCCGCATAATGGCTTACCGCAGACTAAGCAAGTTAGAGCAAGAAGCAAACGCATTTCCTCAGGATGTTGCAAGACAGGCAGCTTTATACAAGGTACACTTTATATACATTTATAGCTTATAACTCATTTTGTTTTTTAAGGAATGGTTAAGAGCTAATAATCCTCAAGCAGTCATTGCAAGATTTGAACGTGGCAATTTTGCTCAAAATGAAGAATGTTGGCAATATTATATCGCAGCTTTAGCTCAGACAGGAAAAGCAGATGTCATATGGACAAAGATTTTGCAAAAGTTGGAAGAAGGTACGAAAAATCTGACAGAAGGAGGAAAAGGCACGTTTGGAGGAGGTATTCCCAAAGAAGTCATTCAACAGGCGATCGCAAGTCGGCAAGGCGGACGAGCTGTCGTGTCAGAAGGTGGTATGGTCGCAGCCGGATCGGGGAACAAGGCAAACCCGATCTATGTCGTTGTTGAAGAGGCACGGAAATTTATGTTTTGGAAAGCCTTACGTTGGGTTGGCGTGACCTTGACATACGCCTTTTGTATCTTGACCATCCTTTCGCTTGCTCTCGAAAACTCTGGGTTACTCAAACCAGCAACGACACAGGCCGAGTATGAGCCTGTGACTCATACGACTGTCAAGTTTGAGGATGTACAGGGTGTAGATGAAGCAAAGCAGGAGCTGGAAGAAATTGTTGAATTTTTGAAAAACCCTCAGCGATTTACTGAATTAGGAGGTAAACTCCCCAAGGGTGTCTTGCTCACAGGCCCACCAGGTACAGGTAAAACCATGCTAGCGAGAGCTGTTGCTGGTGAAGCTGGTGTGCCATTTTTCTTTATGAGTGGAAGTGAATTTGATGAAATGTATGTGGGTGTAGGCGCAAGAAGGGTGCGTGAACTATTTGGTAAGAAAAAAGGATTCACATTCCCATATAGAATCTAATGTGCAATATATAGCCGCTGCAAGAGCAAAAGCACCTAGTATCGTATTTATTGACGAAATTGATGCTATTGGATCAAAAAGAAACCCAAAAGATCAATCATACATGAAACAAACCTTGAATCAACTGCTTGTAGATCTCGATGGTTTTTCTCAAACAGAAGGTGTTATTTTCATTGCTGCAACGAATTTCCCCGAGCTTTTGGACAAGGCACTTGTTAGACCCGGACGATTTGATCGACTTGTGAACGTGCCCCTGCCTGATGTTCGTGGTCGAATTGAGATTCTGAAACATCATATGAAAAAGATTCAAGTGTCTGAAGAAGTCGACGTGAGTGTCATTGCCAGAGGAACACCAGGCTTTAGTGGTGCTGACTTGGCTAATCTCGTCAACTTGGCTGCTATTCAAGCGAGTCGTGAAAATTCAAAAAAAGTAACTTCACGCCATTTGGAACATTCAAAAGATAAGATCATCATGGGGGCTGAGCGTAGATCAGCTGTCATTACTGAAGAAAGCAAGAGGTTGACGGCTTATCATGAAGGAGGCCATGCATTAGTAGCCTATTATACACCTGGAGCTATGCCTTTACATAAGGCGACCATTATGCCAAGAGGAGCTGCCCTAGGCATGACTGTGCAGTTACCAGAAATGGACAAGGTACATGCAAGGGTTATGGTCAAGATAATGTATACTTACATCTCAATAGGATTCGTTCACCAAACGAGAATTTCTAGCACAAATCGATGTCTGTATGGGTGGCAGAGTGGCAGAGGAACTAGTGTTTGGAGAAGATAATGTGACGAGTGGAGCCCATAGTGATATTGTAAAAGCAACGGATGTAGCTAAACGCATGGTTCGGTATTATGGCATGAGTGATAAATTGGGAGCCATTAGTTTTGACAATGATGATATGCAGCTATTGAGTGCACAAACAAAGCAGTTGATAGAATCAGAAATTTCCAGCCTGATTGAAGGGTCACAAGGCAGGGCCAAGCAGATCTTGACAGAGCATCGTGAAGAATTAGATAGATTAGCCAATGCGCTTGTCGAATACGAGACTTTGGATGCACAGGAAATTATAGATGTGCTAACTGGTAAACCCATTTCAAGACCTGCAGTATAAAAGGGGATATGTAAATGTGGGCGCGCATGCGTATAATAAAATGTAAATAAATTAAGGATCCTTTTTTGATCTCAGTCAGCATACCCTTTTTTTCTTTCTTTTTGTGTCAATCATGAATATAAATGACTTGTGCTCTAGTCCACTTAATAGCAGTGAAGAATTAGAATCATCAAACATGTAAATAAGTCAATTTATATACATACATAAATATACACACTAGACAAAAAAAAAAAGAACAATATTATTCAAACTCTCATTGTTGACAAACAAATCATGTTAGGATGACCAATTCAACTAGTCAATCAGAAGCAGCAACGCCAACTGCAGCAGAGTTTATGGGATTCATACAGACAGTATGTTCAAGTATGTCAAAAAGTCAAAGAAACTAATTTGGCAGCTTTCTAGATTCAAAACCAATGCTCTGACCTATACGACCACGTAAAATATTTACAGGCTCAACACAGGTTCATCACATTGGAAAAGCGAGAGACGATAATCGATAATTTATGCAAGCTTGCAGAAAACCTGTTTTCTAATGTACAACAAACAGCAAAAGACGTCGAAAGTAATAATAACAAAGTAACGAATAACACAGAACAAGCCTTGACAATTATCAAGACTACAAGTATTCAGTCAAGTAGTGTAAATAGAACAAGAAAGAAGAAAAGAGAACTCCTTTATTAAGTATATATCATTTAGGAAAATAAGCGATATGACTATGAAATTATAAGACAAGCTAGGAACAATCATCGCATCTACAAATGTCATAAGAAACATGTATATATGATAACATGATAAAACAACGACCGCTTATCTTAAATATATAGAAACAAAACGTACTTGGCCATAAATGCCATTCTTGCGGAACAACAGAGACACCTGAATGGCGTCGTGGCCCTGACGGAGCAAGAACGCTATGCAATGCATGTGGTCTACGTACAGTGACTCAAAAAATTGCTCACATGTTTACGTGTTTTCACTTTAACGAATCATCAAGGAATACAAATTACTTATAGACCCGGCATATTGTATATCAAACGAAAGCGTAGGTTATTGGCTATCGAATGATATATGGCATGTGCCCTTACCATGCTATCGGAGGTAGAAATAGGTGTTTAAAAATTAAAATTTATGTGAGCAATTGTTTGAGTGGGTTGTGAAAAAGTAAAACTTATTTATTTAATACTTTGTTTCGCCTCCTTT
>JAMYHX010000638.1:0-20057 GCA_025529335.1 Rhizopus sp. PT2906
GTTATTTTTTTAAGAGTAAAGTTGCTGTCTTCACCACGAGGGAGCCAGTAAACAATATACGTGAGCGCGAGAAGAGATTTTTGAAAAAACATTTTTTTTAAAAAAAAACGAGAAAATAAGAGTACGTTTGATAGAGAAGAAGAAAAGGGAAGGTGACTTTCTTTTGAGTTTATTTATAGTCAATAAACTTGGCGCGGTATGTGTGTTCTTGGATCTTGTAAAAAAAATTATTAAACAAGGTCTCGTGCTTGAATCTTTCTGATAGATCATAGATAAGAATGCATCCCTAGGAGAATTGGGATCTCCTGAATGCTTGAAAAAAAAAAAAAAAAAAAGAAAAAGAAAAATGGAAATATCTGCTGACTCTATCAAGTTTATGCATGTCAGAGAGTCATGAAAGTTTATGCAAGAGGTTAATTTCAAAAAAAGGAGGCGAGTACTTTAGCGGAATGCGTCACCTAAATAGTCTTAATCATGGCGTTTTGTGTTAAATAAGTTTAAACAGATTTGATGATTGATTTATCTTTTTTTCTTCTCAATATAAAATAAAGCATATGTCATGTTTTACTTTGCATGATTTGATAAGCTTTTTACGACACAGTACTTTTCTTTTATCAACCATTTGCTAAAATAAAGTCCAGCGCGGTTTTACTCATACTTATGGATACTGTATTATTTAAGCTCACTGCTGGATAGAATGCGCCAATTTCAGTATCACAACTTGAATACAGAAAGTGCATCCATATCCAATAATAATTGAAACCATGTTCGTTTAAATTCAAGTCAACCAAGGTTCAAGCCTGCTACAAAGTTGATTCTAATCACTTTGAACGAATGCGATGTACTTTCGCACTATTATTTTTTTTTATTTTTTTTTTTTCATCAGACAGCAATTTTTGTAATCAATGCCCTATGCTTAACGTAACGTCCTATTAATATGTTGCCTTGATAAAATCAACTTTGAGAATTTTTGACCTATGGAAGGAATTTATATACATATATGTTTGAGAAAATGGTCTTTAGCACTCTTGTCCATTTTTTCGTTATAATTATTGTTGTATCATCTTGATGTTTCCAAATCTTGTCTTGAAAATATCGACTTTTTACTATCTCCATTTGTTATCTATAGTGATAAATCTCTTCTCTATTAACCATCAACATCAATTACAAGGGGATGATAAATGTAAACATAAAACAGAATAAACATTTTGAACATTAAAAATGCAAAAGCAAAATATGAAAGTTTTTATTCGATGCTATTGTTTATGCTGCAAAAAAAAAAAGTCTATACAGTAAGCTTGACAAACTTACGCTTCTTGTCTTCATCTCCTAACTTTCCATTAACAGCAGTCGTCTCGTCAATGAACTCGGCTGTGTTTCTTGATTTCCAATCCTGTTGTAGGTATGTTAATGCTGCTCTATTATAGCCCATAATGTCTTTCTGACGCTGAAGTTGTGTACGTAAGTGGAATCGGATGGAGTCAAGCATAGGACGCATCATACGGTTAGCTACAATTTGGTTATGGTGAGCCTTGACAATGTAGAAAAGAACTCTTGATACTAAAATAATGTTCCAATTCTAATAAATTGAAATAGATTAGTTATAAAGCTTACAGGTGTGTAAACAAGTTATCCTTTACCTTTTTAGCCCAGCTTTCGATATATGAAAACAAAGACATGACCTTGGAGAAAGGTAGCACTAACAGTGCCTCTTCTAACTCATTTGCTTTGATCTTTTGAAGCACATTAAGCACATATCTATCTGGCTCAATGTCGCCCATTGCCAATAGTAGAGGATGTCGTTTAGGAGGCGGCACGTCTAAGCCCTTGGCCTTGCCTGCTTCATAAGCAAGCCATCCGTTCTTTTCTTCATCACCAATATCCATTGCTTCCATCAGTCTTTCACCTGCCTTTAGTGTTTCCATGGTCTGTTTTCCAGCTGAATCAATTTCCATATCATCGCCATTTACATTTGCCTTTTCCATTTGGCTAACAAGCGTATTTTCATACATTTCTTCAAGTTCTCTTTCACGTTCTTCCTCAAGGAACAACTGTTCATCTGTTTTCTCCCAAATACGTATAGATCTATCATGTGAGCCTGTGACAACTAGAGAGCCATGCTTTGCAACAGCTAGTGCCCATACTTCACCATGATGTCCTTCTAATTTCATTATATTTTCAAACTATCATGGTTCATATAAGTATCACTTATGCACATCATATCTCAGTCTTATTACATACCTTATCACCGTCCCAGTATTTCACTGTCTTATCTTTACTCACGGTAAAGAAATAATGTGTGCCCCAGACAAATTGTACAGACATGATGCTTTCTTGATGTGCAAATATAGACTTGTGACAATCACCAAAATCAAGACCCCAAAGCTTGACATTTTTATCTGCTGAACAAGTTGCAATGAGCGTATTATCTGAGGAGATGTCCATAGATAGAACAGGGAGTTTGTGGCCATATAAGGAAAGGAAAAATTTGAGCGTATCGTGATAAAATACTTTGACTGTTGAATCTAACAAGGAGACAGCAATCAGGTTCTGATTAGGGCTATATCGCACACAAAGAACTTCATCAGACATCTTGAGTGTTCGCATGTGAATAAACGTCAATCTCTTCACAGAACTGTTCTTGTCTTGCACCATATCGAAATCCCAAAACTTGACATCCTTGTCTGCACTGCCCGTGACAAAACCGCGTTTGTCAGGACGGACCTGTAAAGAGTACACTGCACCATCATGAGCTTTGACGGATTCAATCATGGAAGAGGAACCAATGTCATACAGCTCTAATTCACCAGTCTTTGTACCAACCAGAATATGCTTATTACCGGGTAAAAATGCGCTGCAGAGGGCAAATCCACACTCCATGGTACGGATACATGTTCTTGTCTTCAAGTTCCACACCTTCAAGAGACTGTTTGATGCTGATGCCAACAGTTCATCATCTGAGCTGAGAGTCAGAGTACGTATATCTGATCGATGACCGGGTACATCAAGGGAATACAGTTTAGATGGCTCGTTCGATTCTTCAGACTTCTTTTCGGCAATTGGTATTGTATATGCTTCTAATGCATTATTACTGAGGGATACGACAATTTGAAGCTGACCTGCTTTTTCCACATTCGTTACAGGTGAAAAATCAAAACTACGCACTTTAGCAGGTGTACGAATTAAGTATTCAGAAGCAAATTCATCCTCAGGTGTGATCTCTTCGCTCACTTGACTATCGTCCTTTCCCTTCTCTCTTGCTCTCTTTTTTCTACGCTGAATCTTCTTACGAATATATTCATGATCACGTACTCTATATATCTCTACTGATTTCTCATTTGCTTGCACACCCACAAATTTGCCTGAGGGATGAAACTTGATGGTCACCAAACGATCACGAGATTGACGAGGGATATTTCCATAGGGATTGATAGCCTTTTGTAATGAGGCAGCTGCCGTAGCATCCTTCTCGTCTTTATTGTTTTCTTGCTCACCAAGTTCTTCGAGAGAAAGACCCAGGATGTTCCAATCGATTTTCCAGGCCTTCAACTGAGGTTCTGCACCACCAGAGATGATGACTTTTTGATCCTTTGAGACTGCAAAGGTCCACACTTCACTTCGATGGCCCACCAATGTCTCGCGACAGTACTGAGAAGATAAGTCCCATAATTTGATCAACGTGTCCTTGGAGGATGAGAGTAAATAACCCTCGGTCGAGGTACCTACTGCCTTCTCAGCCTCGGTTCCCTTTGAAGTCAAAAATGTGAGGCAAGTGATTTGATCTTTATGTCCCTTGAGTCTGTACAATCCTGATTCTGAAATAATATCCCAAATAATCAAATCTGTGTCTTTGGATCCAGAAGCAAGTCGAGTGCCGTCATGGTCAAAGGTTAAGGCTGTTACTGCTGCACGATGTCCACTGAGAGTGACGGTTGATGTTGAAGAAGAAATATTCCAAAGACGAATAGATCCGTCATTATATCTAAATAATGGTAAAGTGGTTTACTTTAACAGTTTCAAGAGGGGATATGTAATCTATATTTACCCTACTGCATAATCTTTGTTGTTGGGACTTTTGGCAATACTAGTCACTTCTGATTTATTGCCAGGTTCTTTCCACCTTGCAATCTGACACACATGAGTATAACTTGTTTTACTGATCCCTTTTTTGTTCTTACCTCAGTTCCTTTTTTTAGATCCCAAAGAATAACTTCTTCAAGGGCAGGTGTAATAGCAACTTTGCCGGTGTGGTCATAGACAATGTTGGACTGCGTTGAGGCAATGACACCAAAAGTGGCAAGCGGCTCATAACGAAGATATGCCTTTACCATGGCTTAATTATATAAATGGGTTGATTAAAGAGACAGTTGTCAATTTCCTGAATTATATCTAGTACTTTAAAATCGTGACTCTCAATACAAGTGTGGCTTATCTGGCCAACTCTTCACAGCCAAGTGAAGACTCTCAATGTGGTACAAACTTTTCTTGCCCAAAGATGGAAACTCTCTTAGGCACACTTAACCATGTGAGCACACATTTTATTTTGGATAGGGATGGATTGATATTACGATTAAACAGATTTTTTATTTATAAATAATAAAACCAAAATGGGCATGTGATGTTTTACAACATCGTATTGCCCTGGTCAGTTCTAGATGGTGCAGGTAGCTAAAAACCCCTCTAGGTATGAGGGTAAAAATGCTTTGGCGGTAAGGATAGAAGAACAACCGTTAATAGCACATTCGGCGGGATCTATGTAGCCAGTCAATGGATTGATATTACAAATTATTTGCGCACTGATAAAAAATGTCAATTTCAGACAACAAATGAGGCAACAAATGATGAAAGAAAGCCCACAAGAAGCAAAAGAATGAATAAAGAAATGATTAATAAATCAGCTATTAAATTGATATTAAATACTTACATTATAAAGAAGAGGATTTATAAGAGAAAAAAAGAGACAAGAAAAGTGAGTAAACTTATGAATACCTGAAGTGTACCATGGATGGGTCAGCGATAACTGGCCCGGAAAGAGTGAAAGAAAGAGAGCAAGCAAGAGACAAGAGAGGAGAGCAAGCATAGAGAGCGGCTAAAGGAACGGAAGGGATTGAAGGAGTGAATGGGACCAAGGTTTGGTAAGAACCAAACTACCCCCAGCTAGCACCGGTACTGGTTCGATTTTATGATCTATAATACTACATATCAGTTTTTTACAAGAGTAAAGAATATAACATACCTTGGGGCTAGCTGGGGAATAGCTGGCCTTACTTTTTGGTCCAAAGAAGAAAAGAAAAAGAGAAGTCAAGATCAGACCTTTTATTTTGTATAAAATCTTGACCACATTTATCTGTTCTCAAAAACATCAAGCTCATTTTATGTATTAATTGTTGTCTTCTTAAATAATAAAGAGTTTAACTGTTATTGATCCTGTAATGTGTGCGAGTAATTTATGAAAAAGATGTATCTACAGAAATAATACCAGAGTTTTCTCTTTTTAATTGATGGATTACGAAAGTCTGTTTCTGTAGCATTCATCAATGATCATGTTTTATATTTTCGTCGTTAAAAATCATGAGACATATATAAGGTTTGTTCTCTCGTTATATTAGAATCATTATACTTTGAAGAACGCTATTGTTGCAGAGAAATGCTGAGAACTGACGAGATGAAGTCTGATAAAAGGGCGCCGAGAAATCCATGGACCATGAGCCAAGATATCATCGACAGAAGCGTTTTGCTGACAAAACTAACATTTTCAGGTTTTGATATCCTAGGAATGTGTTTGTTGTAAAGCAAAGTTTTTTCTTTAGTCAATGCAATTCATATGAGAAGAACAAAAAGAGATAAAATATCAAGTCCGCGGGGAAACAAAAAGAGGGGGAACGCGTATATTTACGCGCTGTTGAAGACGCGTGTCTGAAAAGGAAAAAGGAAAAAGAAAAAAAAAAGAAAAATACTTCTTTTTAATATATATTCTGAAATGACAGCTAATAAAGAAAACGAACAAAATGAGCCTCGTGACAAGAGACAAGAACATGTGTTTGGAAATATGCGATTAAGAAGAATCGTAAAAGAGAATCACGGTCAAGACATCAACCAGATTGCTTTTTTCTTCAACAACAAGAACTTTAGTGCACCAAGTGGTTTAGATCTCAACAAGACATTTGACAAAAGAGGAGCAGTACAGAGAAATAGCACAGATACAAGCAATATATTAGCTACCGTGGGAGGATGCGAGGTAGAAACGAATAATAGAAGATAGAGTGTTGTCTAACTGGTAGGCTTAGTTGAGTGTATATGATAATGAACATTGTGGAGACCATTTGGATATTATGTCTAATTTTGATATCACTGAAGAAGATGGCAGTAGCCATGAACTTTATACCTTTTGCTGGTTATATAGACAAGGAGACGCATGGTTAGCAACAGCAGGCGCAGACAGTTTAATTCATATCCTGAGTTTGGCCAACTCACAAGAAGTTAAAGTACTGGAAGGGCATAAAAGTGAGTTTGAAAATAAAAGAAGGATGAAAGCAACTGATGATATGATTAGAAACCATTCTTGATTTACAATCACACCCTCAAAATGATAATATCATCTTGTCAACATCAAAGGACGGCACACTGCGATTATGGGATATAGATGCAAGTGCTTGCTTGGCTATTTTTGAATGCGATGCTACAGCTTCGGTAGAATATTTGACTCAAAAATAGAAATATCATTGCTCACTTATGTGTCTTTAGTGCTTCCACCCTTCAGGTACAAAGTTTATCACTGGTAATTCAAGAGGTGAAATGCGTGAGTGGGAGATTCCAACAGCGACAGGCATGGAAGATGAGCCTATTACGATAACAAAGAAACATTCACGTCTACTAAAAAAGATGCATGGTGATAACTATATTGGTAACGTTCATAATGAAAAACAAAAGTTATAGAATATTAGCTAATATTTAGCAGATTGTATTCGTTTTGCAAATAACAATGTTTTATCAAAATCAATCAATGGCAAATTGGAGTATTGGGAATTAGATACAGAAAAGACTATCAAATCTATTAGATTGAGATCAGGCGAAAACTACTCTAGATTCGATGTCAGTTTAGATGAAGCCTATGTGTGTGTGGGTACAAGTAATGGATCATTATTCATTTACAACCTACACACAGGCAATATGGTATCAGAGTTGGGTCATAGAAGATCAACAAAGGCTATTCGATGTTGTGTATTCTCTAGAGATTGCAGGTAAGAATAAGAAGATTACAACCTTAAATATCATTAATTATTATTATTACTATTATTATTATCAAGGCAAATTGTATCTGCTGGTGAAGATGGGCTTATTATGAGATACGATTATATTGATGATGATACACTTGCTGAATGGGCCAATTGGAAAAAGGCGTAATTTTTAATAAACGTATTTTTTTTTTATTCTTTTCCCCTCTCTTTCTCTCTCTCTCTCTATTCTCTCTAATCTTTTATAAATAAAAAAAAAATGGATCAGTTTAAAGAACAATGTGAAGAACGTAAAAAGAGAAACGACGACATGATGCAAAAGATAGCTGAACTTGGTACGTGTTGATTTATTACGCGTATGTATAAAATTAACTTGTTGTACAGAAATGCACATTGGTCAAGTAGAAAAGTCTTTATTCAAAAAGAAACGACATGTGCTAAAGCGTAAGGAAATGGAAAAAGATTATGTGGAATTGATTGCAGAACAGAAGAGAACCATAAAGAAGAGAAGAATATCTATTGATAAGAAAGACTTGCCTGAATTAGAACCAATACGTGATAAGCTAGAACAACTTATTGAGCAACAATATACATCCAAAACAAGTATGACATCAGATCAATTAACAGCGATACGACCACTGCTGGAAAATCTATCATCCAATGCAGATTATTTTAAGCAAGTGAACGGCTTTATAAAGGAATGCTCTTTAAAATTAAAAAATGAAAACAAGCAACAGCAACAAAAGGATGATGTTGAGAAAGAATATGCTGATAAAATAGCGATATATAAGCAAGTAAAAAAGAAGTATGCTGAAAGAGTCATGGAAAGTCGAAGGCTGTTTCTGGCAAAGAAAAAGTTGGAGCGCGAAACAAGGGAGGAAGAAATTAAACTATCAGAAAGAATTAAAGAGTTATACAAGGATCCCAAAATACAAGGAGCTTACATGTAAGCAATATACGTTTACCTATGATTGAGCATTAAACTTTTTTTTTTATTACGATTAGAAAAAGTCTAAGGTTAAAAGCCGCCTGTCGACAAGTTCGTACAGAAGTTCAATTAACAAGAGAACAAGTCAGGACTTTACAACAACAAATACAGGAACTTGAAACAAATAAAATCACTCGCAGACAATCAATATCCTTAGAAGAATTATTTGACACTATTGTAAGTATATATAGCATCATCACGTTACGCTCTTACTTATATACTTTTCTGTAGGCTGAAAAGCAAAAAATAACACGGTCACTTATCGCAACGAACGACGCAACTAGAATGAAGTTACGAGAGGAAATGCAGCGCCAGAAGCGAAAATCACACACTCAGTAGCTTTGTATATATGAACAACCTGCGAGTTGTTTAGGTTGACAAGTGTTTGTAAGATAGACAATAAAGCAAAACACAATTAAACAAACAGTAAAACGGTAGGCCTCGTCCTACCCAAGACAATACAACAACAAAAGCGAATTAATTCACGTTGTTTATTGACTCACCCTTGTAGCAATATTTACATTTTTGCGACATCAAACCACCGGTTGCTCGTTCAGTGTAAGAGCTTGTTTGTGGTAGGTGCCAGTGACGGGTTTGATGAGATAATCATTATGATAATAACTCGAATATAATCTTGCAGTACTTCTCCCGATATGAGTGTTAACAAGGATATAATTCCGTTCTTGCGCCAGTGCAGTGGTGGCAACTCAGGGCAAGAAAGAAATGTGAAACTGATACACTATACAACAAGCTTTCTCTCTTTGTAAAGACATGCTCAAGTATATCCGTATAAAAAGGTGCCTATAATGATCGTACGCCTAACCTACAACGGAATTCACGACTAATATCAATGAATTAAGAGAGTTTATAAGGTAAACACTAAGAATAATAATGTCTTTATCAGGAGCACTAAAGCGAATATAGATGCCCATAAAAAATGTCACGCATATAGTTGTTGATAACTATGTAGCTTACAAACAATTTTATATTCACCAAGTGCTGCTGAAATGGTTAAAAATACAAGACGACGATTGGACAAAGATCTTGATAAAAGAATGCTCTTTTTGAGAAATACTTACATAAAAGCTTCTTTAGAAAGTATTGGCACATAATATAATATCAATTACACTTTAGTTGTTTACCCGTCTTTTCTTTATTGTTTAAGACAACATTTAATACATCAAATGAGCTCGATACTTCTGAGACTGATATATGTGGTTAACATTTATAAATAACACGTAGCTGAAATATTACAGTTCTTTTATATCTCATTCTTTGCTTCTCATGGCTCTTTTTTATCATTATTTTGTTGTCTAAAGTTATCATCTTTCTATCAATCATTTATGAATAAAGTGTAAAAGCTAATACTCCAACCCTTTTAGCACATACACAGTGCACTATTTATAGAGAAAGACAAGTCATAGTTCCAATAGATCCCCTCTCTCTCTTCCTTCCTTCATTTCTCAGGGAAAGAAAAAAAGAGACTTTAAAAATTACTACACAAGCCCCCAAGGTTTTTTCTTTTTTTTTTTGTTTTTTTAATTGATCAAGATGGATCTCACTGTATTATCGCCCGTACCTACCAAAACAACCAAAGCAGCAAATGAACGCATGCAAATTGACGGTGAAGAGGCTCACTTGGTCAATCCTGGTGAGACAGTAACGATGGATCAACAGTTCATGCGAGGTCATGGTACCTACACTGATGGAGAAGGCGCCGTCATTTCATCTGTGACAGGTGTTGTAGAAAAAGTCAACAAGTTATTATCCGTCAGACCCTTAAAAACTCGATATACTGCTGAAATTGGTGATATTGTCGTTGGTCGCATCACTGAAGTGGCCATGCGACGTTGGAAAGTCGATGTCAATTCTAAACAGGATGCCAATCTTTTACTCAGCTCTGTTAGTCTTCCAGGAGGTGTTCAGGTAAGAGACATTAAAGATGGTAAAGATCGAAATGTTCATTTGTTATTTCAGAGACGTAAAAACGAAGCCGATGAACTTCAAATGAGACAATTCTTTGCAGAAGGAGACGTGTTGGTGGTAGAGTATACAATACAAAAAAAAAAAGTGAATAAACAATAACTTCATATCTAGGCTGAAGTGCAGACGTTCTATTCAGATGGAACCATAGGACTTCATACGCGTGGATTCAAATTCTGTAAGCTACGAAACGGTTCCTTTATCTGTGTGCCGCCTGTACTTGTGCAGCGATGTAAGTCACAATTTCACTCACTTCCTTGTGGTGTGGATGTTATTCTTGGCTTAAATGGATATATCTGGGTACATAAGAAGTTTGAAGGATTATCAGGCGATGATAACGATGCCTCTGTTCAATACACAAGCACAAATGATGTAAGTTAAGCAAAATATCCAAGATGATTATACTCATCCTATATATATATATACACAGCCTATTACTGAGGATGAACGACAGGAAATTGCTCGTGTTACGAACTGCATTGCAGCATTGGCTAAACAATATATGCACATTAACGATTCAATTATTGTATATACCTATGAAGCTTCCTTAGAGTACTCAGTCAAGGAGTTACTGAAACTAGACGTTATTGAAGCAATCACAGCAGAAGCCAGTTTAAGAGTGAATGCAGCTTAATATCACACCTTGTAAATATACTTTATTAAAAAGAAGATACGATTATCTTGTTCTTTATATGCTTTCTCTTTGTTCTTTCAACATCCATGTTTCAGGGGATATTGAACCAGATGCGGTTGCTTCATCAATCAATGTCCAATCCTCTTCTATATACTCTTGATCATTCGTACATGCGTTCTTTTGTATAGAAGAGAGTGTTCGAGCCTTGGCAAGTTCCATATCACGGTAGATACACTGAATGGCTGTATCAACACCTGCTTCCTATATATGAGAATAAGTAAAAAGAGAAACAAACCAGAGTGTTTTTTTTTTTTACCGATGAGATCTTTTCTCCCACTTTCTTTGCTAACTTCAACATGTGTTCATCCGTAGAGACTACACGAAGTGCTGCTGACAAGCTCTCGACCGTTAGCTTTTTGATACATCGGCCAATGCCCATCTCTTCTACACGCTCTCCCCAAAAGAATTGGTCAGCAAAGAAGGGCTTGATGATCGTGGGCCTTCCTGCTCTTAATCCTGCTGCTGTCGTGCCTGCTCCACCATGATGAACGACAGCACGTACTTGAGGAAACAGCCAGTCATGAGGCACGGACTGAATGCTGAATATCGTATCAGGATGTTTCTTTAAGATGTCATCTTCTTCATGAACACCGCCTTGGAGTCTTGAGGACCATCCTCTGGACACAATTGCCCTCACATTCGAGAGCAAGACAGATTCGACGATGATGCGAGTGATCTCCTTTGGATCAGAGACAATAATAGAACCAAATCCAATATAAACAAGGGGGCGGGTATCTTTGGATTCGACAAATGCCTTTAGCTTCTCCTCGGGCTTCCAGCCTGTTTGAGGGTTGTCAAGGAACCAGTATCCAGTGCAGTGAATCCAGTCCAGCCAGTCGAGTGGGCTTGGCACAATATTAGGACTAAATGAGTAAAGGTAGGGTATTTTCCATACTTCTAGTTTTTCATAACTTGTGGCAGGTATTTTCAGTTTGTTCTTTCTAAACGCATTCGTTCGGCTTGCTATGGCTCTCCATACAGCATAATCGAAGAGGACATAAGTCATGTCGTTATAGAGCCGGCCCTTGGGGTGATTGGGTGTTGCGAATGGATGTGGAAATGATCGAGTGCGGGTCATTGGCATAGGAAATGATCTGAAATAGGGTACTCCTATGAAATGGTATGTGAGATGGAAATACATGCTTTTTTTATCACTTACCAAGTGCTTCAGCCATATGGATTCCAACCATTGCACTTGGACTTTCAATGATGACGTCGGTGCCCTGCACGGCTTCCCATGTAAGAGAAAGCAATTCATCAATCCAATCCTTAAACTATCATTTTCATTTTTAGTATGTATATGCTCTCACTTTTGTAACTTACCAATCTAAGACCCTCTCTAACAAAGTTCACACTAAAGAAATTGTTTTCCACACAAATTCTCTACAATAGATGTTGGCTTGTTTATATTACCATCATCTGTTTTTTTTTATCTTACCATTAGTTCTCCAGGATCTCCACCGACTGTTCTAAATTCAATGCCATGCTCCTCTATCCAATCCTTAAACTCATCATGGGTTGCTATCCTGCACCTATGACCATCCTTCATCAAGCCCTTGCATAAGGCAATATAGGGCTGCACGTCACCTCTTGTGCCAATAGTGATGCACGTGAAATGTAACGACCTTTCAGGCTTTTTATACACAATCGATTCACTCGACATGCTCCGCGAAAGGATAGGCAATGTTGCATTTTGAGGAACGACGTGGTCCAATTGATTATCCCTTAGTTCGTCTTCCATCAACTTGGCTTCCCAATCTCGTATTGTTCTACATGTAAACTCTTTTAGCTAAAGTTATAAGCATATATAATCCAATTTACTCTTCTGCCTTATCTGGCTCTGATTCCAAGACACGTTTATGTTGAATAAAGAGGCTTGCAAAGCAGCTATTGCGTCTAGAAATGGATGAAAATTCTAAAAATATCTCTCGTTTTGTTTGTGTTGTGATGCTTAAAGAGTGAAATATGTAGCCACGACTTCTTAGCTTCTGTATCCTTATGACATCTGTAAAGGGAATAATGATCTTTTTTTATAAAGAGTATATAAGAAGCAATCATAGGGTGTCACTATTATATTACCTTTGCTTTGGATGCAAATCCTTTGGAATTAAATGAAATATAGTTTGTGGAAATATATAGCTTTCCATAACAAGGAAGTGTTTTCATATAGGAACATCTATAGACTATATATATATATATATAAGTTTTTTTGTCAATGTATGTGTATGTTCAATGTTTTTGCCTGTAAGAAGTTTTTCGGTTTCTGGTAAAACAAAGTATTTTCGAAAATTGGCAACGGTACGATCATCCAATACTTCAGCTTCATCGGCTCTATTGACAGGAACATCATCTTCATCATCTTCTTCTTCATCTTCGTTCTCCAAGGCAATCGAAGGGCTGCCAGCTGCTCCGCCTAAAAGTCCATAGACTAATTTCATCCCTGATTGACGTTTGCCCTGTAACCAGCCAATGGCCTGATAATCCTCATCACCTGAACTTGACGATTCCTCTAGTTTTTCTGTTGATTTTTTACTATTAAAAGAGATGGAAGGGTATAAGTAGTCTTTGATGGCTCCTGGTACGGATAATGCGCTGGACACCACTGTGTTCATGCGCTTGATTGTGCTCGAAGGAACAGACGGAGGTTTAGGTTCGTGTAGGTCAGATATAGATAATGTGGGTGATTGGCTGATAGGCGTGCTGGATACCTGTTGAAAGGATGAATGACTTTCCCATGCTGACTTGAGATGTTGGAATGTATTTTCGATATTTGCAAAATAAGAGAAATAATACTAATAGAAAAAAAAACAATTCTGTTAATATCCCACATATACATTGGCGTGTTCTTACCTCATCCATCACAAAGCTATCATCGATACCAACAGCTCTTATCTTTAAAAACTTTTGAAATTCAAATGCCTCTGTTTGCTCTATATCCAATACGTTTTGAAAAGGTAATACGATCTTTAGATTCGATCCACTGTTGTTTGCCTTGAATATCGCCTTTTGTAAAGCGTTGGTCCTATAAAAATCATTCAGTTTTTGCTGCCCTTTTTCATATATATATATATATATATATATATGGTCTGTACCATTCAATCATGGCCGCCTTTGTATCTGCTTGGAAATGCCAATTCTTTATAGTCGTCTTAATTCTAAATCCATACTTTCGTTTGACAGACTGACGAATAGCCAATATGGACTTGAGATCAATTTTACCCAATGGTGAGTAGTTATCTGTAGGATTTTCATACCACGCGAGTACATCATTTTGGATATCAAAGTAGTATCGTTCATAGTTGCTTTTCACTTTACCCGCTCTTTTTATCAAAAGGTATCCTGATTTATGGAACTGAAGCTAAGGGGTGTTGTATGTAAGCATTAAATGATAGACGTTTCAATTGAACTTACCTGTCCTTTTGGTAAAGAAGCATAAAAACATATAAAGTTATCTGTCAGATACATACATCCAGGAACTAGAGCAGATTGTACAATATAACATATCCATTCTAATATGAATGTGAATTAAAAGAAGTATATACACATACACAACGTTTTACCTCCTCTTAACACTTCGCTCGATGGCAAGTTGAATACCACCTTGAGTCGCTCTTCTAAAGTCATGGGTAGAGTATGTCTGGACGGTAAGGTTGCTTTAGGTTCCTCGTAGATAATCCCTGTTGCTTCTGCTAAAAGCTCTTTTATCTGACTTGACTTTTCCTCAATAGTAACATCATGATCTGATGTCAATTGCTGATCAGTCATACTCCAATGACTAGTTTGGTTGAATAAAGCATCTGACGACTGTAACAATTCTAGTGACCTTGTGATTAGTAGTTATACTCGTTTCTTTGTTTGATTAGTTACCAGTCGTGTTGATAGAAGAAGACGAGGCTTTGGAGCGTATTAGTTATAAATTGACGGCAGTTCACCTTATTTACCTTCCATATCCTCTGTTTCTTGTTTTTCAAACTATATATATATATATATATAATATGAGTTTATGATTTAAAATAAGCGTATCTTACAATCTGAGCAGCCGCAGACACAAACTGTAAAACGTTGTGGTTTCCAGTGTCCATGTTTTTATTTTTATTTATAAACAAAATAAGGAAAAAGAGAAATGACTATCATTCACTCCTACATTTATGCAGTCATTCATCCCGAATCAGGTGGCACACAATCATTAGAATCCCGATAGATTGCCCTTTTTTATGACTTGCATTACTTTGTCAAGTGAATCTCTCAATAAATCAATTTGTGTGATATACATTCGGTTATCGTTGTTGATTGGTACGACGGAAATAGTATCCAAGCAGTTTCTGATAGGCGTGAGATACTCTTTATTCATCTTGCTTATATTCTGACTTGTCCATATTGCTGTCTATTGCTGAAATGAGTATATATACAACAGCACTTCATCACAACTTACCTTGTTATGTTTGTCTTTTAATAATAGATAATAATAAAGATTTAGTGCTTGCATAACATGACTGTAATCATTCCAAAATTCACTGGGTCTTTGTGACCAGTCCTTATTCACTCTGAATATCAATGGAAAGAACACGTCAATGACCAATGGACTTGCAAACACGCTCTTATCATCCTGAAAGGACCGGTCAATCTGATCTTTCAATATACCTATAGCTGCAGTTTTCATTGAAGGGAAAGGACACCCATCTAATAACTCTTGATAGAGAAACACCTTTACTTGCTCATTTCCAAATGCCAAGAATTTACGAACCAGGTGATAGGCAAAGAACCGGATAGAGGCATCAGGGCACGTTGAGGCCACGGAGGCAACAACTTGGAATATTCTGGTGACAGGAATACCTAGCCCTATTTCAGCAGGGTCTTCAATTATCGTTTCGATATCCTCCATGTTCAGGTTGACGTGTATCTTATCCGAGATATAAAGTGCAACAAATATTGCCTTGTCAATCGTGTTAATTCTATCCGATGGTCTGTTTATAGCAAATAAATAATGGCTTCTTTCTATCTTATTTCATTTGAACTTACTGCATCATCAGATGTATAAGAATACCGATATATGTCTTTGCTAAATCAAAAGCATCCAGATCGATTGTATGTTGAGAGACAAGCTGGTTATATAGTGAAATGGAGAGTAGTGAAGCAATGCCTTCGTAATTTAGTGGATATAATCTGGCATTTATCATTTGTCTGTCATTCTCTATTGCTTCTTCATCTATTTATTTGTATTTAATAACTATTATCTCTTTTTTTTTTCTTGGTACTCTTTTTTACCTGGAGAAAGATAAGGTTGCTTGCGTTTAATAGAATTCCAAAGTTGAAACATTTTCTCATATGAAAACCCATATGTATTAGCCAATGTCTATTCAAGTTTAACCTACAGACAGCATGCACATATGACACTCACTTACCACACAACGCTGAGTAAGTTTGAGTATATGTTCATTATCTTCTTGTTGCTCTACAGATCTTTTCATGCTATATTTCGAATAATATTTTTCAAAGTACTTGTTTGATAGTTGTATATCCAAATTCAAAATGACCCTTCCATATACCATATTTAAAAGAAAATAGCCTAAATATCTTCTCTTTACATCTCCATCCTGTAAACCGATATCATCATAATCAGTCTATAAAGAAGGAAATCAGGATGAAAGCCTTTTGTTTTTTTTTTCCGTCCATTCTTACTCTGAAGTCTGAGGGGCTTTGAGAGACAGTAGTCGAGTGGACAAACTCTGTGAAATCCAAAATACATCCTACCACGAGCAAAACAGATTGATCCCAGTTTGAGAATGGCTTTTTCCGTTGAAAGAGTGCGCATTTGTTGATCAAGATAGGCTCAATGGACTCCATGGTTCTTTGCAAATTGTTTGCAAGAAAGGGTAGATATAACATCCATTCCTTTGGTCTCGATATCTTTTCTATTGCCTTTCCAAATAATTCAACATAGATGGTATATTCCTTTGCTATTGCAAGGCACTTGTTTTCATCGTCTTTGTGGTTCCATTCAAAGCAGATAAGCTTATCCATAAGTTGTTCCAAAAGCTGATCATAGTCAAGTCTATCTGCTAAATATTCAATAGCCTCATAGGCATTAGCTTGTGTCTCTTGATTGATTAACAGTAAAGAAATGAGTTTGAATAGAATGTTGAACCATCGTTCATCTGTCAATGGATCTTTTGTCTAATTCATAGTTCAGCAGATTGTATTTTATTTTAATAATAAGCTATTCACCTGTCCAAGAGCAAGTAGGATTTGTTTTATATTATATAGATCTGTCAAGTCATGTTCATTCGCGTTTAAAAAGTTGTTTGCTTCTTCTGTTGTATATTCTTTGTACTATAAACTATATAAGTACATACTTTACATATAATAAAGCACTTTACTTTAGTATTGGCACCATCAGTAAAATAATTGTGACCAGTTGAAAAAAATGTCATAAAGAGAAAAGAAGTGGGTTTTTATTTCTGATATCTACAAGCATTATATCTATATACACGAATTTTTTACATGTACAGAATGTCCCAAAGATCGCAAATGTCACAGTTGGCAAATAAGGTATTATCTGTACCGGGTTCTAAACAGAATCCAATCTTTCCTTGACAGTCAAGAGCATGACGATGCAGTAATGGAAGTATAGTCTTTTCAAAGCAATCTTTGGTAGTATAAAATCCACAATTGGAGCATGAAAGCATATTTGCTTGTTGATATGTCAAAACTTCATTCTGACAATTAACACAATATTCAACTTGTTCCTGCTGCAGGTATTCTTCAAGCTCATACTCTTGCATTATGCTTTCTTCTATAAGCTGATCTACATCAAATGTTCCTTGCATTCTTAGATTTTCTTCATTAGCTTTATTAAAGGCATCAATTTCATTGCATATCTGATACTGTGCCAACTGTTTTTTTTTTTTTTTTTCAATAATACATATTGACGTGTACCATTTATATTACCTTGTCTTCCCTAAACTTGTTTATCTTTTCTTGTCGTATCAGCTTTATTCTCTCACTATTCTCTTGTCGTATCCTTTCTCGCCATCGACGTTGGTTTTCTGATAAACTCTTTATTGGGGCTCTTATTGAAGCCATTATTTGATAAATAATAAAAAGAGAAAAGGAAAATGCAAGCGCCCTTCTTTTTTTTTTAATACAAAATGTCTGAGAGTGATTCTAAATCAAGATCAAACAAACCGATGAAATATGCTCAATTGCATTATGAACTGAATAAATTGACAAAAAATATACAAGAACTAGATCAACACTTTAAACAAACAAACGAACAAGTACCAGCATTACTCAAGATGAGCACCCTTCATGCAGCAATGTAAAACATTTTATTTATGTTGATATAATGCTGTTAACACACTAGATCATAGGCTCATGTCAGCACAGTCAGTGCTCAATAAAGAAGACAACAGCTAGTTTCATATTTGTATATTACACATTTTTATACCCTCACTAGTTTATAAATAAAATAATCATTGTGTGTATTACAGTTATTAAACAATAGTAAAATGATGTGAACGTAAATAACAAAAGAGAGGATACTGAAAAGAGAAACTCATGTATATTTAGGAAATGGTTTAGTTATTGTTCTCATATATATATACAAAGATGGATTTGACAGGACACATTCTGTACGCTTGGCTTGGAAAGTCGATGTCGGTCTTTCAATTTACTATTTGCCAATTATGTATTGGGGAGCAAGCCAATATGAGAATCCTCCCTTTTCATCAAAATGGTAAATGCATCACCAAACATAAACATTGACAGAAAGGGAGAAGAGAGAAAGAGAGATAGAACAGAGAAAGGGATGATGCCGAGAATAACATCTATATATAATGGATATAAATGGATGGATGGATGGATGGATAGATAAAGACTGAGAATAGAGTTGATTGACACATATACACACATATACACATTAGAGGGAGGAAAGGGACTACGCAGTGTTTAACTGGACATTGTACATCTCTTATCTCTCTTGTCTCTCTCTCTTTCCTTTCTTTTAATGTTTTGGGCTTAATTAATACTAGAAATAAACTAACACTTTTTATACATCACGTAGTCGCTCGTCGTTCCCGAGAAGAACCATTTCCAGCACATTCTTCGTCTTTTGAACACCAACGTTGATGGTCGTGTCAAGATTCAAATTGCCTTGACTTCCATCAAGGGTGTTGGTCGTCGTTTCGCCAACATTGCCTGTAAGAAGGCTGATGTTGATCTTACCAAGAGAGCTGGTGAACTTTCTAGCGAAGAATTGGAACGTATCGTCACTGTTCTCCAAAACCCCACTCAATACAAGATCCCCACCTGGTTCCTTAACAGACAAAAGGATATCGTTGACGGCAAGTCCACTCAAGTCATCTCTAACGTTCTTGACACCAAGTACCGTGAAGATCTTGAACGCTTAAAGAAGATCCGTGCTCACCGTGGTCTTCGTCACTTCTGGGGTGTCCGTGTCCGTGGTCAACACACCAAGACTACCGGTCGTCGTGGACGTACTGTTGGTGTCTCCAAGAAGAAATAAAGTGAGTGATAAAGATGTTTTAGTAAGCGTGATATTAATGTCATTTCTATAGTTTCAAAATACAAGGAGCGAGCTATATTGTCAAATAAAAAGTTATTTTGCAAAATTAAGCCTTTTATTGTTGTTCTTGTTGATTTGGTGAGCAGTGAAGTTTGTATAAGTGGGAACCTTATTTGTATGTTTGAGTGTGTGTAATGTGCTATCCTTAAAATCGTTTCGGGAATGCTCGTATATGTATTAGGGATGCATGCGATCAATAGCGCTATTTCTTGAAAAACTTGTAAAAAAAAAAAAAAAAAAAAAAAAAAAAAAAAAAAAAAAAAAAAAAAAAAAGGTCGTAGTTCCCAAGACTGTTGCTTTTGTTATCATTACGGAGAGATCCTGTCAAGATTTATCAAGAGTCTTTACATTTCTACCAAACACTGGCTGCGGATATTGCCGGCAGTAGGTTATATCTGCCAAATGTGTTGTACTCTTAAAGAAACTCAATGTATATCCAACTGAATGCCTAAAAAAAAGGATAAATTTTGCCAAATGTTGTGTGTTCCATATCATCAAATGATAGGATTAAATTTGTATTCTGAACAAGGCTCAAATGAGAATCTTTTATTAATACGCAAAAGAATTCATGTT
>JAMYHX010000639.1:0-19996 GCA_025529335.1 Rhizopus sp. PT2906
AATCATTCAATAAATCACATACGATTTGAATCACAACCTTTTCTTTTATTTTTATCTTTTATTTACTTCTGAATAACCAATCAAGTGGATTCAGGAACCTTTTTTTTCTATCTTCTTTATTATTCTTTTACTTTGTACAACTCAGTCTGATCAACTTTACACGATCTGATGGTCACACATCGAACCTGTATTATAACTTTACCTTTTAAACACTTTCGCTACGAACCTCAAAACTTACAAAGGTTACGAATACACAAACTTCTACTATATTATCTTTTAATACACACAAACACAAAGCCTACAGAATTACAATATTATCAAAAAATAGAGTCCTAAAAGTACTGACCTGTCTTTTTGATGATATAAAGCAATGGTCACTCTATTGTAACTTACGTTTAATTATCTAAGCTATCAATTCAATTTCTTAACGAAAATATAATATAAAACATCTAAACAAAACGTTGACTTCTAGATAAACTGGTCATTATGTCAGTTAATTTTGTCACTCTTTTAAAAGAGTAAATTTAAAGAAGTATATGTATTTAAAAAGATCAGAGATAAATACAAAATTCTCAATTTATTTATTAAAATTTAATAAATCTCTCCAATACTAATGATACGTCCTTGCTTACTCTTGTGTACAAGTTTCAATTACCTATATTATCTTCTAAATTTATTCTTTATTTTAGAAAAAATACCTTGAAGCTCTCGTACTTCACTGCATATATTTACATACTTACGAAATATACCATCTGCTTCGGCCTGCAAACATTACTTGCAGTTCTTCAAGGAATTGATGTAACTAATAAAGAAATACTTGCAGGCCCTTCATCGCTTAAAGATGCATTGAGCGATAGTAGCGTTATAAAGTATTTTGATAACTGTTTTATATTATCAAGAAGACAGGTCAATACTTTTAGGACTCTTTTATTCGATAATATAAAGCCCTCGTTAAAAGGGTATTTATAGTCAATGATTTGAAAATCTACTGCATAACTTGTATCCACATGCTTGATGAATTTACTTGTGGTTGATTATGATTCTAATTGTTCTGTCTTCTAGATGTGCAATTAAGCCAATTGCTTTTTTTCCTTATAGATATTAAAAAGTATAAATACCATTGGTTTATTCACTGTAATAAAATGCCACCATAGTTCAGTCTCACTAACTTATTGGTTATTCTATTGTTATTCGTTTTTGCTTTTACTTACGTATTTAACAAAACAGATACATTTATCCTGTGCATTCATTTTTCGTATTCTTTCTAAGCCAAAATCCATGAAAAACTGTAGCATGCATGGTGTTGTTCAATACTTAAAAATAATATCTAGAGTTGAATCTGTTGTAACTATAATATCGATTATAATTTAATCAAATCTGGTCAACTCGCTTTAAATACCTCAGCTTCTTGATATATAATTATGGATTGCGCTATCATCTCTTTTCTCTTAACTTTATTCCAAATAAATATATACACAGTCTCATCGTACTTTTACTTTGTCGGATTACACATTTTACTCAAATACAATAAGGACTGTTGATAAAATAAAATTTGTTAATATAACTATTAGGATGAGCGAGCTTTATAGGCCTTAATATCAAACAAAAAGCTCAAATAAAAACATATTTGAAGAAGCCAATATTGAATGTAGTCAAAAAAATAAGGTAGAAATGCATTAAAATGAATTTATGATAAATTTTCAACTTACCATTGTCAATAGCAACAAGAATGGCCTGGAATAGCTTATTAATCTATCTAAAGCAATTTTTCAATGTTCAAATGCTTTTTTTTGAGTATAAAGCTTCCACAAAAGTCTCTTTGACGTGTAATCAGGATAATAGCAGCTTTTTAAGTATGCATTTTTCTTTGCTTCATAAATTTCGCTCCTCAGAGAGAAAAACTTTAATTCTATTAAATATATTCTCATCTTCTTTACTTTTCGGCGTGTTTCTTATTTTTTTTATTTGTATTTAATTAATCGTATTTATTACATTCATGTTCTGTTATTTGTCTTCTCCAGCATGCTATCCTTTAGCATATTTCTGTAATTTTATTTTGAAAAGCATATAGAGACGTATTCAAAAGAATATTTCGAGTTATAACACTTGCTTGAACTAACGTTTTATTATGTCTCCATTTCGTTATTTTCTGTAAATTATATATTTTGGAGCTGTTTTAAGTGGTAAAATAAGGTATAAAATATGCATTTCATTCTTACGTTACAATAAATCGTGCTGCATTTAAGCATTACCTCACTTTATACATTTAGAGGAAGCTTAACACAATGAGCAAAAAGAATAAGAAATGTGGAAATCAAGTGTTTACCTCAAAAGTTAAGTACAGCAAGTAGCTTGTCATTTCCTTTTTAAAAAAGAATTCTATTTTGATATTTTATGTAACTTCAAACCAGTATACCTCAGATAGAAATTAAAATGATTTTGAAGAATGTTATGTTAATAAATACGTATTTATTAAAAAGTGAAGTTAAAGGAGCTCAATACAAATCATGCCTTTGTTACTTGAGTGTTGCTGTGCTATCATCAAGCAGCTATTTTTACTCTACACTTAAATTTATAAAATACTCTTCATGCACTAGCAAATAGAACGCTCTCTTTTTATGCCTTACGCTCCTAGAATATTTCCTTCATAATTTTGATATAAATATTTCGAAAGGTGTAAAAGAAGTAATTGCTATATCTCAAATTATTATATACTATCAATGCTAATAACAGATACAGTGTCAAATATATGTACACTCAAGCTGAAATGGGTCTTAAAGAGTATAGCGATACAGCCCATGATAAAAGGGTGTTTTATTCACATTACAAAAGTAACTTCATATTTTAATAAAACAAACAATAACAAAGGCTTATACTCAACAGAAAAAAACTTTTCCTTGGACGCTTTCTTCAATTTTCGTTGCTTTATATAAATTGCAATAAATGTGTAAGTATGCTTTGTATCCAAAAATTGTATAATTTACTATATGTTATAGAAAAGACTGACGATAGCTGTAGCGTATTGCATTTTACTAAAAAGCTATGGTAAAAAATTAAATAGCTTTAATATCCATATTTTATAAATATAAATCATCAGATTATGATATATGGTTAAATTAATAATGCGCAAGAGGAATTTAAGAGATAATAAAGAGTAAGCATCATTTTCAAAAAAGCTAAGGCTTACTCTTCCAAGAGTGCATGCTGTAAGCTTTAAAAATGCATGTCCCTTATTGAGAAACCAGATATTCATCTGGGATAATATAAGGTGATGTGCGCCTAAGAATGTAGGGGGAAGAAAGGCAAGTATTGATCAATAAAGGAACGTGTCATATTACCCTATAAATATATCATCTTATCATATGAAGTTGATTTTATAAAACACTACATGCCCAACCCTCATCGGGGATGATAATGTAAATTTATTAACTGAATGGAAAATAGTAGGTGATTCAGGCTTCTAGTGTTTTTGTAAAGCTAATAGTACAATTCTTGTAATGAAAGAATGATGTTTTTATCAAAATGCGTTAACTCAGTTATTTATATCTTTTCAAATCGGTAGTGTGACAAGCTGTCGTTTGAGATAACAATAGAGCTGAAATTAAACTGCATTGCTCGGCGATACTTGATACATTACTAAACGAAACAATGATTAAAGCATGTAATTCTCCTGTTTGCTTATAAAATAATGCTGTAATATTCTCTCAGAATAATCCATGATAAAGAAATTGTATACCTGTATTTCTTCTTTTATTACCAACTTATACCACACAATGGTTCACCAAGCCCAGGTCGCACTTGACAGCGTATTTCTCTCTCTCCAGCAAAACTTCATCTGTGCCAATTTATTTATTTTAATCACCAGTACACTAGAAAAGCTGCAAAAATCTGATCATGAAGTTGTCCTTGGTGCCAAGATCAAGCAACTTAAAGATAGATTTAAATCTCTGCTGACGAGAGATGAACGCAAAAGTACGTGCCACGATATGAAATGCTTGAAAGAGGAACGAAATCAACATCGTATAGAGATAATCAATTGTCGCAGTTTTGTATCAAGCTTAAAACAGGACTTATATTGCAAAAGAATGGCTGTTCGATTTGATAAGGAGATTCAGGAACAAACAAAAAGAAGTGGACAAGAAAAAAAAAGATGATCTGATCAAAATCAACTTCCAAACAACTGGCGTCTTCAGTGCTACAGATTGTCTGACTGACAGCGCGAACGATTTGACTTTCTCTGGTACTGATAATGGATTAGTAAACTTGTCGACAAACATGTATTTCATTTCTCAACGGTTCCAATTCCATATTCAGCTATGCAATCGTTATCACGTCTTGCAAGAACCTAACGTTGATATAAAAGATAAAGAAACAGCTTTCTTGAACTTTCCACAGTCAAAAACCATCAATGCGAATGAAATTGATATAAATTATATGCACAGGAAGAATAGAAAACATCTAGAGCGGTTAATGAAAAAGACATTTCAGGAAGAAGTTTCTACTTTAGAAGCCAAGTTGGAGAAAGCATCCTTCTCAGCTAGTAACAATGTTGAGGAATTTCAGCAGAATTATCGTGGTAATGGGGATTGCTTGAAAAAGTTGAGAAGTTTTTATAACAGTTCAAACGGAACCAACAGATTACGAAGCCTCGAGATCCAGAAAAAAAAAGTACTTGGATAAGATAACAGCAGAAGAGCGAAAGTTCTTGACCAAAGCTAACGCTGGTGCTGATAAAAAGCAGATGCTTATGTTCATTGGGGATCGTGGCACTGGTGTCGGATCACGTATCAAAGGGTTTCGCAGATACGGAAGTAGGTGGAAGGAGCAGCTGCATGGTACACATGTCAATGTGTGCATAACGAATGAACATATGACACCGCAAACATGTATATATTGCTACCAGAAGCTTTGCCATCCAAAGGCTATGTTGACAAAGAAGAATAAACAAGTGTCACAAGAAATCAAGGGCGCCTTAATGTGCGTGAATCCAAAATGTGTGACTATGAAGTCTAGGAGATCAACCAAGTCTCGAAATGCGCTGTTTTCGCTGGCAATCAGTTTATCTGGTTTGACTCAGTGTTTAATAGGCTCTCCTCTTCTACCATTCGCCCAACCTCAAATCAGTCAATTCAACACTGATACAGTCAACAAACTTTCATGGTCTTTTGCTCCTGCAAGAGATCACTTGACGAGCATGGTGTGCTCATACGATAGTAAGATTCATTTTTGAGCTTCATTCGATATTCTAATTTGGTCTTTTTTATAGGTCGTTCCTTGTGAAGGGTAATAGCATTTCAAATTTGTAATAATTATGTGACTTACACTTTTATTCCTGCACATTTAGGCTTTTCGTATTATTTGAAGTCTCTCTCTCTTTTTTTTTTCTTTATTTTTTTCTTTTTCACTTATAATAATGTCTGATCATGAAGATGTTGATGCACTTTTTGAAGATGATCCTGGACCATTAGAAGAAGTCATTGACGAAGATGATGCAGAAGATCTCAAATTAGATCAGGCAGAAAACAAAGTTTGGCTCGTCAAAGTAAAGATTAGACAATGAAGAAGAGAATTTGTTAATGTCTTTTATGAACAATAGGTTCCAAGGTTTCTTTCCGAGATGTGGAAGAAGATTGATCAAGAAAATGTGAGATTAGGAAGTGTTCGTATATATAAAGACAGGTAAAGTGCACACAGCCCGAGTATTTTCAGAATATAAACAAACCCTCTTACCATATTTTATGCTAGTGCACAGCAAGGAAAATCAAGTGTGAGTTTTACAAGACATATCATTCGCTTATATATCTCATATCATTTTCTTAGGTATCTCTTGTCTTGCCAGATAACGAAACAACAGCGACTATTCCAAAAGAGTACAGCATCAATTTCATATCAACAGATGTGCAAAACAAGTTTGTATTTTCACAATCAGACCACGGCAAGGCAATCAGTGGCACAGTGTATCATGAAGGAGTAGCTGTACCTACAGAGACGAATGCATATAGAAACATTATGAGAAAGAGAGTGATGGAAGCAGGCACGCCACAGAGAACGACACAGGTTCTTGGACAAAACAATCAACCGATTTTTGTACCAGGAGCAAGCAGTACAGTCCCAACAAGCGATTTCTCAGACTTTGTTGTAAGTTTCTCTGATGGCCATTATTTCATTTGCTAACCTACACCATGTAGCAATCCAAAAAACCAAGACTCGACAAAGAAAAAGCAACCCGTATGCCCAGAAACGAACTTATGGATTTGTTATTTGCGGCATTTGACAGATACCCCTACTGGTCATTTAAGGGTATTTTGGAAGAAACAAAGCAACCCAGCCAATATTTGAAGGAAATACTCAATGAAATTTGTATCTTAAACAAGAGAGGGCCTTATGCTGGTAATTACCAATTGAAACCAGAATTCAAGCAGAGGCTTTCCGTAGCTGAAAAACAGAATGCGGTAGAGAAATCACCAGAAGAGGCTACATCAAGTGAAGATGAAGAATTCATGGAGGATGTGAAATTGTAATGGATTTGAAATGAAAGAAGGATAGTCTTGTTCGATAATAAAGTCTATAATTATTAAAACATAGTCTCTAAAGTAGAATGTACTTTTTGTTAAAGGAAACTGTAAAAGGGGTCTTTTTGAATATTGAAAATGTACAGAATGATACCAAAATAAAGAATATCTTTTATCATTTTTTACATGTAATAAACATGATGCTTCCCAAACAAACAATATGCATATATTTATATACAAATACAATGTATTTTCATTGGATAAAAGGCTGTACAATCTTTATGCAACATCAAAGCCCTTTTTTTTTTGCTTTTTGTCTTATTTCTCCTTTTTTTTTTTTTGAAAGATAAAAAAATTTAAATTAAAGATGGATATTTATGACACAATGGATGCAGAACATAGTTTAATAGATGAAGAAGGGAACAACAATTATGATACAGTGATTAAAAGTTGGTTTACTATAATAAAAAGTGATCTAAGTTAGTTACTGACTCCTCTTTCAGAAATCATTGATGATTTATTCTCTTATGATGATGTAAAAAGAAAGCATATACTAGACCATTATTATTTGCCAAATGCTACATTTGTATCTCCCATTTTGAAATCATCTGGAGTTCATAATATAAAACAGTAAGGAGAAAAAAAGAAAGAAGGAAGCAATCTAACTTGTTTTTGTAAAAAAAAAGTATTTTTCTAGTCTGGAAGATGCTAAACAAGATACCACCTACAATCAACAACATTTGCTTCAACGGAAAGACTTGTGTCATATTTTTAGAACAGACGTTATGTCCAAGAATGTTTCCATATATCAAAGTACAACTACCAGTAACAGTCATATTAGAGTTTAGAGAGACAGACAAAGATAGTGGATTATTAAAGATTGAAGCACATGAAGAACACTGGACAGTGGAAGGTGCATATTGAAATAATGTTCTCTATGGTAATAATAACAACAAACATTAGGCATCATCAGCACAATACCTATTCTCTCATTTTGGTATGATCGTATTGTTCGGACCATGTTTGGCAAATTACTGACTGCAACGGGTGAAGCTGTTTATACTGCAACTGAAACTGCGAGTTTACTCGTTCAACGAAGTAAAGAGATTGAAGAAGCAAAAAGAAGGCTGGAATTGGACAAGAAAAGCCAAGACGAACCTTCCATCTTGTTGACACTAAAACATTCTTGCCCTTAAGTACCTAATCTATTTTTTTTTTTATTCAATAAATACACACAATCTGTTCTTTTAACCTAAAAAGTGAATACAGAAACCATGTAAAAGAATGGAGCAAACAACAAAATCAGCAAAGGCTCTAATATCAAGTTTGGTTTAATAAATGCATAGTATTTTTTTGTTTTCTACCTTTCTGGTGATATCGTCTGAAATGTTTCCTTATTGTCAGGATTAGTTTGAATGCGTAAGTTAGCTAATGTATATTCGCGTCAATAACTGTTTGATAAAGAATAATAATGTAAATACCAGCAAGAACAAAGCTTCCAACAGTTGAGATGAAGCCACCGAGGAAGGCGTTATATGGGAATGTACCAACCATCAGCATATAAATAAATTGAAAAATGCCAGTGAATAGTATATAAACAAGGTATATATCAATAAGCTTTAAGCTGTTGGGTGTATCTTTATGATATGCTGTAATAAACTTTTTGGTAGCTGCACTTAATCCTTCCATTTTGTGTGTATATAAAAAAGAAAGAGAGATACAGAGATACCGAAAAGAGCAATCTCATATTCTATAGTTGAAGTTCAGCCAATGAAATACAGTGGAGTGAGGCAACCGAGTGTTTTATTAAAAGTTATACACTCTTTCCGGAAAGTAAATTCGCCTGTGATCGAAAATAAATACACCCGAGAATAAAATTCATGTTGCATGAAATGTAAATTCGTCGTCGCCAAGAATATTTTCGTAATATTAACAGGTTGACTGTCTTGGAGTTGAAATTAACTCTTTTGACATGATGTCGTTTTATTCAAACATATTTTTCTTTGTCGTCTTTTTACGCAAATAATTTTTTTATTTTATGACAACATTTTATAAAATTAATGTCAATAATTAATAAAAATACAGTACTTTATGATCATATACCACTATAGACTATGCTATTGAAGCTACAAAGAGAGCATGTTATCAAGATATATGATTCCTAGGTGTATTTTTTCGAAATAGGGTTGAATCATCATATCATAAAACACAGTAATTATAAGCAATATGATGATCAAGGGGGGTGTATTAGAACAATCCCCTTTTACAAGTCTTTGAATACCATAGAAAAAAGACTAGTTTATATATATATATATATATATTTGAATAATTTGCTGTTTCTTTAATTATAAAAGGAAAAAGCTTTTGTATAGTCTCAGTTTGACACTTTCAACATAATTTGAATAAGATATTTTATTCAGAAATTACGCAGAGTCCACCAAAGCGTAACGAGATGCACAACGGTCAAATAGACTCGACTTCAAATCAAGTTCCTGCAAATAAGGGTGTTGTGGTGCAACTTCTCTCAATTGACTATATAAAATGTTATTCATTGTCTCCTATTGTCTACAATGCACACACGCTTTACCTAGTATAACGGGTGATCACTTCTTGAGATTTTCCAGTTAAAGTAGCACATGTGATCAGGTTGATAAGTGTCTCTGGGTTATCACTATCCTTATTCTGTGCTTCTAATAGTAAACTCTCTGCTTCAGGGTATCTACCTAATGCGAGATTCGCTGCAGCTTGTCCATTCAACACTTTGACTGTCTGAGCTGTGTTTGATTGAGCAAACTCTTCATAGATATAATATGCTTCTTGATATTTCTCTCCTCCCTTTGGATAAATGATTATCAATAGGTTGTCCTTCCGTTCTTATATAATAACTTACAATTCGAAGATCTACCCAAGCTTCCATCAGTTGTAATAATAAAGCATCTTCAGCCCAACTCTTGACACTTGCAACTTCATTTCTAGCCAAGTCTAAGCGGTCTAGTTGAAGATAAATTTGTACAGCTAAAGCAGAACTGAATATGTATATAAGTTATAGTCGCTTCATAGTATGTTTGCGTAAATACCATTCCAACTTCTTTTGTCTAGAGTGAAGAACTCTCAGAGCATCTTCAAAACGGCCTGCTTGTACCAAAATGGAAGCAATGACGACTTGAACAACAGAATTGATACGATTAGAACCTTCTTCAAGTAAAGCCATAGCCTCTTGTACATGTTCATCTACATTCTTTTGCTTATCAGACAAAAATGAAGCAAGCAACTTGATGGCCTTTAAAGGTGCTTCTTCAGAAGAACCAATATCATTGATGACCAAGTTGTATTTGCCTTGAGCCACATAAGAGCGATACAGATAAGTCTGTGCCTCTAATTTGGCCTCTGGCGAGTAAATGCCTTTGGTTGAACTGACTTCATTTATGACAGTTTGATAATTTCCAAGCGCGAAGAGGTTGCGAATGCCAAACAAGATTGATTCTTCATCCATGATGAAAAACTGAGCAAGAAAAAAAAATACGTGTTTTATTAAGAGTGAAAGCTACATGATTAAATTTGGTTGGTTGTGACTTAAAAGGAAATCCTGAGTAAAGTCTGTACTAAAGACACTGTTTATTAGAAATGAGAGTTGCTTAAATAAAAGAAGAGCTTCTTTAACTTTATATTATTTTGATCAAAGTGGAAGTAAAAATAGTATAGAAGATTCTTTTTTTATTCGTTAAAAATGTTATTGTTAGGACCAAATATGATTTGTGGTCTGCAAGTTCTCTGAGGATTCTTTCGTCCAATCTCTGTCAGTGCTTCAATATCTTCAGGATCCATCTTGAAATAGGTTAGATTGGCTACAATACGTGTCTCTGTCGTAGACTTTGGAATAACGGCGTATCCTCTGTTGATACCATAGTTAAGTATAACTTGCACTGGTGTCTTGTTGTATTTTTCAGCGAGCTTAAGAACAGTGGGGTGGTCGAAAATATTGATCATATTGTTTCTGTAACCAGGGTTACCAAGTGGAGAATACGCAGTTAGTACAATGTTTTTCTTTTTACAATATTCGATCAAATCTTCTTGAGGCAAGTAAGGATGAAGTTCAACCTGGTTGACAGCAGGAGGGATCTCACATTGGCTTAAAAGTTCTTCCAGCATGGGAATCGTAAAGTTAGATACACCTATTGAACGCGCCTTACCGCTCTTGACAAGTTGCTCCATGGCTCTCCAAGTGTCAATAATAGGGACATTAGTTACTTCGGGATTTTCGAGGTCTTTGAAGTCTTCATATTCGTATCCTGTAAATTTCCAGGACATAGGGAAGTGCATCAAGTACAGATCGACATAATCTGTTTCCAAATTTTTCAAAGAGCGTTCAAACACAGGACCGACATGTTGAGGTTCATGGAAATTCTGCCAGAGCTTAGTAGTAATGAACAATTCTTCGCGAGGAATACCGCTTTCTTTGATAGCCTTTGCCAATGAGTCTTCTGTTTGATCTATATAAATATCTTTAGTGTATATCCACTCTATAAGAAGAGATTACTTACAGCTGTAAGCCGTGTCAAAATGCTTATATCCAGCTTTTAAAGCAATCTTGCTTGCATGATAGACTTGTTCGGGCGCGTCATTACCACCAAAAGTACCAAAACCAATTAAAGGGAAATTATAGCCACTATTGAGCTAACCTCACAGAATGAATATGTGATTTATGTCTTTTTTGATTCCTTTTACCTTGACTGATGGAATATCGGACATGTTTGATAAAAGAGAAAGAACTGCGGATTTGATCTATTTATAAGCAGATGTCATATATTTTGCAGTCCGAAATATTTCTCATTCGCGTAACATCACATCTTCCCTCGGAAGAGACACGAGAGATATCTTTCCGAGGATGTTCTGAAAGTTAAAGTAACTGATAAGCACTGCTAAGCAGTACTCTTTTTAACCCAAAAGATATCATTTTATCATTTTATTTTTTTATTCTAAAAAGTTTTTATTGCCATCTATTTGCTTCACGATTCCGTGATTTCATTTCGCGTTCATATTCCGCTGCTTCTTCCACTAGCTTCTTGTTTTTTGTAGAGTTCAATTTACGCTGGAGCCTGCTATAGCTATTTTCTGGTTTCTTTTTGATATCTATTAGTGATGAAGATTTCTGATCTAGTGTCTTTCTTTGTCGTTTTCTACTAGAAGGAACTTTTTCTTGTCCGCTTTGCTTCATTACATCTTCTTCAAGCAGTTCCCAGAGATTATCCATTACTTGATCATTATCGTTTTTGGTTTTTGAGCCACTTTGTTCCTTAGGACTTTTTGGATTGTTTGAAGAAGAATCTAATGGCCTGCCCAGCTCATCACGAGGAATGATTTTTCCGTGAAAGGGACATGTAACAAGATCTCTTCTTGGGCACAAGCCTCCGTTATGCAGAGGATGCCTACATGCCTAATGTGTATTAATGTGCCTAGTTTTTCAATAATAATAGTAATAAATATTACAGGTATCTCTTTTGGTCTTTCCGGTCTATAATATACAGCTCTTTTTCGGAGATTTTGTAATAAATGATCTGGTAATTCATTGACACCTTCACCCACACCCATAAATCGATGCGATCTCTCTGCAAGATGTTAGCTCAGTTCATTATATTCTTATATGCAAGTGTACCTATTCCACTGGTATTAAACTGAACATGCTCTTTGTCCCAGTAATATAAATCATCTCCCCACTATAGAACATGTCAGCGCTGATTCCTCATTTGTTATCTTTATCTGTTACCTCAACAACAGGAGCAACTTTTAATAACTCTGTCAACAAAATAAGTAAATGAATCTAAGTAATTTAATCAAACTTACCATCTCGTTGTTCTTCTGCTTTTTGTTTTCCTTTATCCTTCTTCGCCACTCTAGATCTGTATCCGAGTCAATTAATAGTTGCTTTTTATGACTAAACACTTACTCGTCATTTGACATATTCTGTATAGGACCAGCATATGTAGGATCTTCTGTCATCGTCGGCTCATATGCTAATGGGAAAATACGCTGCAGGGGAGGTAGTTTCGCGCTGCTGTTCGTCTTTATCTCTCTTGCATCGGCAGCTTCTTTACGTATATCAACCTCTTCAAACTCCTCATCTGCAAACTCGTCATCTCTTTCGTCCAAATCATCGAGCGTGCTTTGTCCACTCTTTATTTCGCGCTGATGCACTTCAATTCCCAATAGCTTTGCCTTTCGAGATGCTTCGGTCATTTTTGCCTTTAAGTCAATTAGCTTTTTAATTAAAGCTTCCTTCTCTGCCTTATCATCAATATCGAGCCTAATCAAGGTGTTTATCCATATATTCACTTGCTTTGTATGCTTTGTCTCCAGTACAGTATATGCTTCACGTAACTGGTCAAAAATGATGCTGTTATCCTGAGTTTCTTTTACATCTTCCATTAGTGAGCTTTCTGATAGGTCAATGGTGATCTTGTACCGATTGGAGCCAAGGCCATGGGATATGATGTTCTTTTTTTTGTAAGATAAGATCAATTTCTGTAAAATGGATTACTTACATCTTTATAATTGTCATCAGCATGTTGTTTTGGTACAGCATCACCTCTTAACAGCGCGTTAAAATCGATATTATCCTCTCCCTCCAGTATATTCTTGGGGACAAGTATATCAAAGCAACCGTCCATGGTATTCAAGTTATCATTGATAATATCCAAATGATCATTCACATCTGCCTTTAATAATTCATACCTATTTAAATGTAGGGCCTTTATCCTTGCCTACAACACAAAAGTTAATTTGTAAATCAACCTTAAATAGAAAGCTATTTACGCTTTTATTCGCTTTATTTATATTATCTGCGTGAATAGATGATAAGGAACTGCTTGCTTGATTATCGTTCATATAGCCATTATCCATCAGAAAGTCAAAAGAGATGCTAATTTGTCTATATATTTCACCATATTTCATGTACCAATTCTTGATGAGTGCAAGTGCATATTGCTTTAGTTTGGCTGCAATCTGAGGAGGCGGTGGTAGCTTTCGATCATTGAATCCAACCACAAGTTGAACAAATACAGGAAAATCTTCGGTTAATAATTCTCTAAAGAGCTTTGATCTATCGAACAATTGTTCAATAAGCTGTAAAGACGAATAGCGAATCTATTATATTCAAAGTTGATATACTTTTTATCATATTCCAATTTACACACACACCTGTGAATGGTTTTTATGTAATTGTGCCATGACATGAACAAATGCCACAGTGATGTAGTGATCTGACTTTTTACATGTTGCTTTTATCAACTAAGACAAAAAAAAAACGCTGTTCAATAAAAGTTGAATATGAACACTATTACAATTACTTTTAGTTTCTTTTCGTCCAATATCCAGTTTCCAGTCTCGGTGATCTGTTTTATGAGTCCTGCCAGTTTCTCATCGACTTCTGGATTCATGAAAAATAATAGTAAAAAAAAAGGGATCCGCAGCGTTTATAAATTTATGCAAAATAAAGTGAGATGATTGGATAAGATTATTCCTTTCATAGATTGGTTTACATCATACGAAAAATATGCAGTAATAGAGAGGTCAGCTATCGGATTATCATCAGAGAATGAAGCAGAGGAACATACTGATCAGGAAACTGTATTCATAGCAATAGAAAAGGATTGCATTTGTAATACAGAAGGCATTGTATTTCTATGTTTACATCAAAGGAGGTTACACCTTTGAGGTAATAGAATCAATACAGTTCGGCTGGTGGATATTGTCGGTTACAAGAAAAGTAATTGTCGATCACAGAAAAATGAAAGCGGTTCAGGATGGTCACCTCCAGTTGTCTCCTTTCTTCTTACTTACATGTATAGCACAATCCTTAACTCACTTGACCATTCCTGCCTATATACCTGTACTACATCACAATATCGATGCCAGTTAGTTTATCAAGGCCAATGCACTCGTACCTTGTGGGAAAGATATCTCATCCAAAGAATTTCAAAAGCTTTGTCGTCCGCCTACTCCAGAGTTACTCCCTCGTCTTTTCTCCACGAAATGGTTCTCATTTTGGCGTTTTCCTATTCACCTGCAAGCTCGTACTGTTTGTTATTGGGTCTTGCATGGCAAAATGGCCACCCGCTCCACTCTTTTCAACTTACGGATGATTTGTTGTCATCAGAACTACCAAACTTAGTCTTAGCATACGTGCTGCTAACATGAACCTTCGCATATTTTTTTCCCTCCTGGTTCGGCGCTATTCAAGGATCCGTCTGCCGAACTGCTTTCTTCTTCGGTTCCTTTTCTTTTCGGACGTGTTTGATATAAATCATTATAATAACTCGAGTATAATAAAGTAGAGGATACATTCTACTTTACATTCTTCTATTGCATCTGACAAGAGTAACTTATAATAATAGCTATAGTAGCTACTAGTATAACAATAATAATAAAAGCATAAATAGTCATGACCACATTTATCATACTGACAAGGTACGGTTGTGGAGAAGTGTTCACCCGCAAAGAGCTGGTATCACAATTAGAAGGTGTGCAAAGGTTACTGTGTATCTAGGGAAGCATTGTCATGTCATTAAATCAGCCTACTAAGTTCAACAGCTCGGATTTTTTCAGTGGTACTTTCATGCTGGTAATTTCTATAAAGGTATACAAATGTTCATGCTGAAGGTTCATGGCGTATGATTGTTTGTCCTAAAAAAAAGTAAGTAATCTAATTGTCGTTTCTTTTTGCGTTTTTTACCAGTGACCTGGAAGCCAATAGCTGTGCGAGTATTATATTTGTCCATTGAGTCTGCAAAACATTGCTACTTGGTGGAAGTCTCCGTTGACACCCAAGGGCGAAATAATATCACCAGTTTTAATTTCGTCATAGGCAGATGTGTACGCATATTCATATGATTAGTACACATCAATCTTATAGATCGGGCGCTTTTTATTGTTGGCTTATTGTTTATCCAACATGAGCCCATCATTTAAGGGTAAGCACTACATACATCAGAAAATACATCAAAAAATAAGCTAATATTACGGACGCTTCCCCTATCCGTTACCTATGGTATCATCCAACAAAACTTTTCAATGCGTGGCGTCAAGCTAAACATGACTTTATAAAATTATCGTCTTGGTTTGGTTTTTTCAGAAAGAAAGATAAAAAAGAAATGTTGTGTGTGTGTGTGTATGCGTGCATTTGTTTCAAAAAAGAAGATGGAATTCTAAGGTCCTTACATCTCAAAATCTAGAATGGAGGTTTTCTTGCAAGGAAGGATATTAACAAATAATAAAAGACTTACCCTTTTTGCCCTTCATATACTGTGTAACTTCTAAATTAGGTTGTGCGAAAATGCCTTAAATGCGTGTGAAAAATGTTTATTTGCTATTATTACAGAGTATCTTTATCTCAACATTTCAAGAGTGGAGTGAAGGCAATAACAATCGTGGAACTTCCTTCTACTGTGTGGCATTACTTCCGATACGAAAAGGCCAGCATATGATGATGAACTAACTGTAATATCAGAGATATTTGGAGTCTTTTGCCATGATCCATCTCTTAAAGGTACAACGGTTTGTATAGAGAGGTTACAACTCTTTCTACTATATTTCTGAGAATAAAACAGCAACTAAGAAACCTATATTCGTATTCTTTGGCAGCGGTATCCTTGTTAATTTACAAGTTTCTGTTCCTTTTGGTGATCTTGTCACACGGTTTATTACCACGCTCATTTTAAAAAAAAAGAAAGTTTGTTGTTGTATTACTTTATCTCCTTTACATCGAACCTAATCTGATGCATTAAACTACATCTGTATTGATGCGTGCCTTTCTCTCTCTTTCTCTCTCTTTCTCTCTCTTTCTCTCTCTTTCTCTCTCTTTCTCTCTCTTTCTCTCTCTTTCTCTCTCTCTCTCTCTCTCTCCCTCGTTATTTCTCTCTTTGACTGATGCCATAACATATTATACACAACATGGTCAGACTATTAACGAGCCATATTCTATTACCTCACTATTTATTAAAAACAGACAAGTCAATGTTTTCCAAGGAAGGCTGGGATTAAATTTGATAATCTCTTATATCTTGACTTTTTTGGAAGGTGTCAAAAAAGAATTTTTTAATTTAATAAGCAATAGCTTCTTTCTTCTTTTTTGGATTCCTTGGTTTCAAAAGCATGTTTGGCGGAAAGAGAAAACTAAGCAGAAGCAACAAGCATGGAAGCAGTAATGAAGTTATAGAAGAGATCGACATGAGCCATGTTAAATATGAAAAGTCAATTCATCATTCAGAGAGGTCACATGGACACAGCAGTCGAGGTAGTGGATCCATATCAACTGGATCAATAGCTGATGTTATAGACGACAAGCCAGCTTTACAAAGAGGATTGAAAGCTCGTCATGTAATAATTTACAGTGATACTATCATTGAAAGATCGGTAACATTGATTACTTGTTTAGTTAACAATGATCTCGCTTGGTGGTACCATTGGTACAGGTCTTTTCCTTGCTTCTGGTGCGTCGGTTGCTAATGCTGGTCCAGGTGGTGCCATCATTGCTTATTCTTTAATCGGTATCATGGTCTTCTTCATGATGGAATGCTTGGGTGAAATGGTATTATACAAGATATATATATATATATATATATTATAAACAGAATTAACACCTCACACTAGGCTACTTATTTACCTATTTCCGGCAGTTTTAATAATTATGCTGGTCGCTTTATTGATCCTGCTATCGGATTTGCTTTAGGTTGGAATTATTGGTATAATTGGGCAGTTACCGTTGCTGTTGAATTGGTAAAAAAAAAGAAGATATAAAAACTCTTAACTAATCATGTCATCATAGACTGCTGGATCTATGGTCATGGCTTATTGGTTACCTAATGTACCTAATTACGTTTGGTCTATTATATTTCTCATCATCATTTTGGCACTCAACTTATTTTCAGTTAAAGGCTATGGTACAAAAGAAAAGTAAATACAACAATCTCATCTCATACTCATTCCTCTTTTATAGGTGAAGCCGAATACTGGTTTGCTTTAATCAAGGTCTTGACTGTGATCGTATTCATCATCCTCGGTATTTTGGTCGATACAGGAGTATTAGGAGGAACATATTATGGCACAAGCGTATTCAATTCGGGTGGTGTTCAAGGCCTTGGCGTCTTGAGTACTTTCTTGACTGCTGGTTTCTCTTTCCAAGGTACTGAATTGATTGGTGTAGCAGCAGGTGAAAGTGAGAACCCTCGAAAGAATGTTCCCCGAGCTATCAAACAAGTGTTTTGGCGTATTCTTTTATTCTATATTCTCTCTATTCTCATCATTGGTCTCATCATTCCATATGACGATCCTTCTCTCTTGAACTCTGATGTCAACAACATTTCTGTTTCTCCATTCACTTTAGTATTTGTCAAGGCTGGTATTCGTCCAGCAGCAGGTAAACAAAAAACAAAAAAAAAGGCAGCAGTTGAAACTTACTCCCTTTGGCATATAGACGTTATGAACGCTGTTATCTTAACAACAGTGCTATCAGCCGGTAACTCTGGATTGTATGCTTCTAGTCGTACTCTTCTTGACCTTGCCAATGAAGGAAAGGCCCCCAAGTTCTTTAGAAAGATTACCAAAAACGGTATCCCTATTTACTGTGTCTTAGTAACAGCTGCTATCGGTATGCTTGCCTTTTTGACTTCTTTGTTTGGCAATGGTGTTGTCTACTCTTGGTTACTGAATGTTTCAGGTGTTGCTGGTTTTATTGCTTGGCTTGGTATTGCTGCTTCTCACTATAGATTCCGTCGTGCCTATGTTTTGCAAGGTTACAAGGTTGAGAATTTGCCCTTCAAGGCTAGATTGTTCCCTATTGGACCTATCTTTGCCTTTTGTATCTGTCTGTTTGTCCTCGTCGGTCAAGGCTACAACTCATGGATGGCTAAGCCTGTTGTCGCTTCAGATATTGTTGCTGCTTATATCGGTATTCCCATCGTCCTCGTAATTTACTTGGGCTACAAGATCACTAAGCGAACCAAGATTATTCCTCTTGCAGAAGTCGATTTGGTCTCTGGCCGTGAAGCTTTCTTAAGGTAAGATTTTATTTTTAGTGTTGTAATTCAATCAGCATTAAGAAGTATGGACTAACTAGCTATGGTAGACAATCCTATGAAGACGAAGACAAGAAGAATGATCCTCTCGAAGGTGTCAGCATCTTTAGACCTGCTACTTGGAAGCGTATTCCCTCCAATTTAAAGTCATGGAGAGACGCTATTCACAACTAAACTCTTTTTATGCTATTGTTAATACGCTTACACATCACTACTATATTATTTTAGTATCCTTATTTGTAAATATAGTTTGTAAAATAGAACAAGGTTATAGACAGCATTTATTGCTTCAATTCAATGTCTTTTTCAATAAGTTGTGCAGCAATTGGGTGATAGAATTTCTTGTGCTTCAAATACGTTTCTTGTGCTAACTTGGCACCATTCTTTGCTCTATAAAGGAATCTGTACAGAGGACGAACAAATTTCATACGGCCTTGTTCAGTGATGAATTCGACAACACTAGGATAGATCTTTTCATAATTGGCCATGACGCAAAGCTGTTGCCAGCGGAAACGGACATCAGCGTTGCGAATAGGTGTCATTTGATAAAGTTCATCCATCTTGGCAATGATGTGATGGGGGAAAGGTTCACAGTCTGTTAAGCGTTCCAAAAAGACAACTACGGAGAAGGGTTAGGACGATTTTTACTTTAATCTATATACATATATATATATAGCTTACTCTTTTGAGTGGAGGTAAAGTTCTCAACATCCTTGGGAGAGAAAGAACTGAGGTCATTGGTGTTACGAGCTTCCTCCCAGCGTTTGGCAAGATCATAGCATGCATCAGCAAGGCTAGTATCAAATTGAGGGTCAACAGGAGGCATACCAGTGCCATTAATCCAGAGATCCCAATTAATCTTGTTCAGCCTTTCAACCATTTCTTTACCGTGGTGCTTTTCCATGTATGTGCGAAGATGGGCAATCCAATCCTCGGTTGTGATGGATTTAGAGGCAAACTGCTCGACATGAGCCTTCATGTAAGGCTCAAAGACTTCAGGACCACCAACGACTTTTTCAATGTGGTAAAGCAAATTGAAACCCTTTTCTATAACGCGTAAATAGTCAGCATGAATAATCGTATAGTCATTCTTTTCGTGTTTTTACCATAAGGAATAGAACTGAAATAATCATCAGGGTCAATACCACTGCTTAAATCAGGCTTCAAAACAGTAGCAGGTGAGTTTTCGCCAAAGAGTTCAACACTTTCCTTTAATGCTTTCCAACCAATGATGGAGCTAAATTGTCTTTCAGCTTCTCCGTGAAGACGGGCTGCAATCTTGCGTTCGACAAATACCGTCCAACCTTCATTTAACCAGAAATGTTCCCAGTTGGCGGTCGTAACCAAATTACCCATCCAGCTGTGGGCAATTTCATGTGCAACAACGTCGACAGCACTTCTATCACCTGTTTTAAC